>CM053031.1:39315771-39513271 GCA_028564925.1 Lithobates sylvaticus
GTGATGACCTTAAAACAGAACTAAACTGTATGTGAGCACCACAAACTCTAAACGTTATTTAATTATTTTTTTTTTTTAATAGGAATTTAATTCATTTTTAATATTCAACATAAGTCAACTCACCCATCCATCCATGTCTCCATGCTTTATTTTGTTGAGAAATCATTTTGAAAAAGAGGAACCTAGCATTTCTAGAAGTGGCTGTCTTGAGTAAGGGTAGATGATTCATGTTACATTTACTTCCTCAAATCCATCTGCCCTTAGCTCAGGCATGGAGGTTTTGCTTGTCTGAGAAAGACCCCTTTTCCCCTCCTCCATATGAAAGAAAAAAAAATGCCCATAAGGACTCCTAGGATGTATGACATCATTTGCCTGCAAACCAGGAAACAAGAAACGTAAATAAAAAAAGTTTAAAACAAGTACACGCACATTCATTTTGAGAGAGAAGTTTGAGGGAAAAAAAGTACATTTTAAATTAGGAACATTGAAGCAAAATAAGGGTCAGTGCCCATCTGCAGCCTCACAATTGCCATCAATGCAGCCTCACCATTGCCATCAATGCAGCCTGATCAATGCCCATCAGCAGCCTCACAAGTGCCATCAATGCAGCCTCATCAGTCTACATCAATGCAGACTCACAAGTGCCATCAATGCAGCAGCCTCACCATTGCTATCTATGGAGCAGCCTCACCATTGCCATCAATGCAGCAGCCTCATCATTGCCATCAGTGCAGCCTGATCGATGCCCATTTGTAGGCTAGAGGGGAGAGGGAGAGGGGCGGGATGAACACCGACAGATTACATACAGTCTCCTATAAAAGACAGAACAGTGGTCCAATGGCGGCCCAGGAGAAGGGACTTCCTATTAAAGAGGCCCCAAGTAAACAGGAGATTCTCACTGTATGTAATCTGACGGCACTCGTCCCGCCCCCCTCCCTGTCCTCTCCGAGGCCACTAAAATTGAAGTATTGGTGTATAACACGCACATGCTATTTGCACCCCGATTTTCAGGGTGAAAAAGTGTGTGTTTACGCCAATAAATACAGTAATTTCCTATCTATTTACTAATACTAGCAGCATAAGGCCCCTTTCACACTGGGGCGGGAGCGGCAGCGACGGTAAAGCAGCGTTATATTTAGCACTGCTTTACCGACGTTTTAGCCGCGGTATTCGGCCGCTAGCGGTGCGGTTTTAACCCCGCTAGCGGCCAAAAAAGGGTTAAAAAAAGGGTTAAAATCCCCCGCGTTATTACCGCGGTATTACCGCGGTGTCCCATTGAAATCAATGGGTAGGAGCGGTATAGGAGCAGTGAACCGATCCTATACCGCTCCAAAGATGCTGCTAGCTGGACTTTTTTGACCGTCCTGCTAGCGCACCGCTCCAGTGTGAAAGCCCGCTGGCTTTCACACTGGAGTGAATGGGGCCGGATTTTTTCAGGCGCTGTACAGGCGCTATTTTTAGCGCTGTACCGCCTGAAAAACGCCCCAGTGTGAAAGGGGCCTAAGGATTAAAAATAGTTAATATCAATTGTGAGTGTTTCGCTCCAATGCTGGCCAGTGCAGCTGCATGACCCCTTTGTGACCAGAATACGACTTTATAAGTCCAAATGCAAAATGTGCCTTGTAAAAAACATTAAAAACATTATTTAAAAGAGAAGTATGGGAATAATGCTGTATCTGTCCCCCACCAGCTCTAACACCGAGAACCAAGCGATCAAACACACTGCCGATCGCTCGGCTCTCACAGTTCCATTAGAAGAAAGCTGGTGATTGTCAGTCACTGACTCTCTGCTCTGCCCCCTCCCCTCCCAGGCTCACTGGAGTGATGGGCAGTGGAGGGGGTGGGAGCGGCTGGCTCAGGCTCTCGGTGGCTTGCTGAGAGTCTGAGCCGAGTTCCTGTCCAGACAAGTGGGCAGTTCCCGACCATATTGTCGCAATCTTGCCCAAGCTTGACTGGCTCTGTGACTCAGCCGCTTCAGCACGCTGTCTGCTAAAATCAGGTCACAGGAGTGTAAAACGAAACTGCACTCCTGTGATCTACAGGAAAAGTACAGCCAAATGAGCTTTGGCTGTACTTCTCCTTTAACTTTGCAGCAGAGAAATAGGAATGTGCAACTGTATGTGTATTCCTAGTTCTTAGACCCTCTGTCAATTAGAAAAAAAATTTGTCATAGAGCTATTGTCAACTTAAGGGCTCTTTCACACGGACGGTCCGTATGTCCGTTTTTCATCCTTCCGTTTTCGGATGAAAAACGGACATACAGGTATCCCTATGGGATAGCGGGTGTCAGCGGATGAGCATCCGCTGACACCCGCTCTCGTCCGTTCCCCGCTATGCTCCGTTTCTGCAGACGGAGGAAAACCCCATTTTTTTCATCCGTCTGCAGAGCGGATCGGGTGACGACGGACTCTACGGTCCGTCGTCACCCGATCTCCCATAGGGGAGAGCGGCGATCTGACAGGTCCGTCCCTGCACGGAGTGCAGAGACGGACCTGTCATCTTCTGCTCAGCGGAGATCGCTCCGGCGATCACCACTGAGCAAGCGGCTATCCACGGGGCGGATCTGCACTGATCCGCCCCGTGTGAAAGAGCCCTAACTGACACATACCAACCCTGCTAAACCTGGCCTGGGTGTCTAGGCTTAACCGCTTGCCCACCAGCCGCCGTCATTATACTGCGGCAGGTCGGCACTATCACGTGAGCCGTCGTAGCTGTACGTCGGCTCGCGAGATCGCTGCACTGCGGGGGGGTGCCAATGCTCGTGGCTGACGGTCACGATGATCACCAGCCACGAGCAATCGTGAGCACGAGAGGCAGAACAGGGATGTGTGTGTGTGAACACACACATCTCTGTGCTGTGAGGAGTGACAGATTGTGAGTTCCTATTAGCTAGGAACCACGATCTATCATTTCCTCTAGTTCAGTCCCGTCCCCCTACAGTTAGAAACACACCCAGGGAACACAGTTAACCCCTTCATCGCCCCCTAGTGTTAACCCCTTCCCTGCCAGTGACATTTTTACAGTAATCAGTGCATTTTTATAGCATTGATCGCTGTATAAATGCCAATGGTCCCAAAAAAAAGCATAATAATATTATTCTTGATATCACTAGAAAAAAAAAGCCTTTGAAAATACATTTGGCAGAACTCCATCAGTATCACCAGCAAAGCAGCTTCATTATTATCCCACTAAAGAAGAAGAGAATTGTGCGCTGCATTTCTAGATTTAATAATTTTCCGCGTCACGAATGTTAATTCTCCATTACGAACGCTAGTTTACAAGACCGACCGCTTCTGGCTCGTCCTTGCTTCCGAGAATGCGTGTTTGTACTTTGGACTTTTATCCGACGGACTTGTGTACACATGCTCGGAAAATCTGACAACACACATTTGTCCGCGGAAAAATTATAAACCTGCCATCCAACATTTGTCCACGGAAAGTTGGCCAACAATTGTCTGAAGGAGCATCCAAAGGTCGGATTTTCCTTCAACTGCCTGTCATCACACAATTCCCGTCTGAAAATCCAGTCGTGTGTACAAGGCTTTAGTAATATACACTGATTTGGGTTATTTTCACCAAAGAAATGTAGCAGAATACCTACATTTTTTGAAGAAAGATTATTTATTTGCAAAATGTCGAAAAATTTTATATTTGGCGCACATTTAAAAAAAAAATTTACATTTTTTCCTTTTTTTTATCAAAATTTAAAAAAGAACAGCCACCAAATGAAAGCTCTATTTGTGTGACAAAAATAATAAAAATTTCATATGGGTAAGGTGTTGCATGATCGTGCAATTCTCATTCAAAGTATGAAAGCTAAAAATTGGCCTGGGCAGGAAGCGGTAAAAGTGTCCAGTAAATAAGATACTCTGCATGTTTCTTTTACCAAAAATGCTACCTCTTAGCAGTTGTTATTTTCTGAGTTTAGTACACACGATCGGACTTTCCGCCAACAAAACAGTGGATGTTTTTCCAAAGGATGTTGGCTCAAACTTGTCTTGCATACACACGGTCACACAAATGTTGGCCAAAAATTCAGAACGTGGGAACGTAGTGACGTACAAGACGTACGACGAGCCGAGAAAAAGGAAGTTCAATAGCCAATGCGGCTCCTTCTGCTTGATTCAGAGCATGCGTGAACTTTTGTGCGACAGACTTGTTTTGTTTGAGTGGAAAATTAGAGAACCTGCTCTCAAACATTTGTTGGCGGAAATTCCGACAGCAAATGTTTGATGGAGCATACACACGGTCGGACTTTCCGACAACAAGCTCACATCGAACATTTCCCGTCGGAAAGTCCGACCGTGTGTACGGGGCATAAATTGTAAGTCTGGAGGACTAGAGTGGTCTTCTGTTTTGGAAGAACATAAAAACACTTTTCTCCCCCTCTTCCCCCTACTTTTGGTTGGTGGGAGTTAGGCCCCTTTCACACGATCGGACCGTTCAGATCCGCCTGTCAGTTTTGACGGCGGATCTGAACGGGCGCTCCATGTTAGTCTATGGAGCGTCGGATGTCAGCGGAGACATGTCCGCTGACATCCGGCCAGTCCGATCCACCAAAAGCAGACGTATGGCTCTACGTCCAGATCCGTCGCTGGCGGATCGGATCGGGTGAGATCTGATGAAAACGGACACACTGTTCGTTTTCATCCGATCTCTCCATTGTGACCAGCGGCGCTCGCAAGCCCCTCCCCACTCAGTGAGCAGAGAGGGACTTGTCATCCACCGGTTCAGCGGAGATCAACGGAGAGATCTCCCGCTGAGCCGGCGGACAGAGGCGGACTCCGTGCAAGCGGAGTCCGCCTCGTGTGAAAGGGGCCTTACACATCGGAAACGACTACCAAGCTTCTGGTTTAACTAAGCAGTTGAGTAGATGCACGGCCACCACGACAGCTGCAAGGTTTCTTCAGAAGCGGTCAGGTCACACTAAATTAAAAACCCAAAGCCACAAGGATTTTATAATTTCTGGTTTGTTTGTTCAAACGCTGTTACCAGCTTGTACAGCATCTGATCAAACCAATCTCAGCTTGTTCGGATGCTTTGAAGGCAAAAGGAGAGATCTGGGATCGAATAGACCCCAGATCTCTCCAAAAAGAGGCCTGCCACGACCCATGCTATCACAAGGGATGTTGTTTGTCACAGTTGTTGTTCATACAGTGTAAAACAATAAATACAAAATATTATTAAATGAAAAAATAAAACGCTTTGTAAAAGTGCCCCACCCCCCCTGGATATGTAAACGGCAATCGCACCACACATATGTGAATGTCAGAGCGAGAAAAATAATTCTAGTGCCAAATCTCCACTGTAACTCTACACTGGTAAACTTATAAAGGCTTTTAAAGCTTTGTCTAGATAATTGTCTGGATAATTTAATGTGCCGTAGATTGTTGCTATTCCACGGGCGTGCACAATTTTAAAGCATGACAAGTTTGGTATCTATTTACTCAGCGCAACATCCTTTTTTCATACGTTGCGAAAAACATTGGGTATTATATTGTTTTTATTTTCACTAAAATTCATTAATAGCATTTAAAAAACCGCTGTGCAAATTTCATGTGACATAAATAATTGCAACACTCACCATTTTATTCTCTTGGGCCTCTGCTTAAAAAATATACATATAATGTTTGAAGGTTATAAGTAAGTTTCTAGAAAAAAAATTCAGACTTTTTCATTTGTGAGAGAAATGTCAGAATTGGCCTGGGGTCAAGTGGTTAAAAATGCTAAGTTACATCCTTAAAACTGAACTTCTGTCATACTTTGCAGAATCTTTTTGGGGAGGAGTGGGTACCTGGTTTGGTTGCCCACTACAACCTTCTAGGATATGGTCTCAGAAGGCTGCGGGACTGTTCACAAAGCACAGCACGGCTCTCACAGTGGGATGCAGGCTGTAAAGCCACAAGGAGTCACAGCCAGCTGCCCACAGTTGACATGCCAGCGTCGGGGTCCTGAAGTCCGGTGAAGAACCGGCTTGGGTGAGGACGATGCTGGATCCTTGGGTGTCTGTTTATTAAAAGTCAGCAGCTGAAGTTTTTTAGCTGCTGATTTAAAATGTTTACAGATGTGACTAAAGCTTCTCTTTAATTACTTGCCGACCAGCCACCATCGTTATACGCATTGAAAACGTCTTGTATGACGAAACGCGTCTGGGAGGGCGTGCAGTGACGTCATCGCGTTTAGCGTCTCTGGAAGGAGGAAGGGTTCGTTTGTAGATGCCGGCCGGCGTCCGTGTTTTCTCTATTGGAGTCTCTTTATGCTCTTTTAATTTAATTTAAATGTGAGTATTTTTTCATTAATAAACTACTCATCATGTTTTAAAACAATATTATACTATGGTCTGCCCTCTTTCTTCTCTGGCAACATTTGGATGCACCGCCGAGTGCTATTATCCGGATTTGATTTCCACACTGGCTCTGGTCTGAGGTCTTGTGTCCGCTGTGAGTGGCAGGCTCTGGGAGATCGTTTGTTTGGCGTTCGTCCCCTCTTGGAAGTCAGGATTCCTATATGGGCTCAGTTTGAGTGGCTTTATTTTGCCTACCATCTGGTAAGGAGATTTTATACTGGTGGCGGCACTTTCGTGTGGTGTGGAGCACAGCGGTGTGATAAGAAATTTAACCTGGAGTGCCTGGTCTCCAAGAATAGGAAGCCATATCCTATGATGACATTCAACTCTTGAACTGTTGTTATTTACAGGTTTTTTCACATGCGGTCCAGTGTGTGATTATAATATAGGACTTTTCTGTCACATGGTGCCATTGCTAACCACTTAGTTATTCTATTTATTATTACTTCCAGATATTATTGTTTTTATTAAGAATTTGTGTGCATATACATCTTCATATTATTTCACCTACTGGTCATGTATCAGTAGTTCTTATTTTGATTGTCTTTATCACTTTATAGACATTTAGCTAATTTACCTGGCGCAGTTTTTCTTTTCCATTATTGTACCGTGTTTATCCCACTATTCTGCAGCCGGGTTAGAAATTTTTCATTTGTTACTTTTTATTGTGTTATCCACATTTCCCATTTGTGTTCCCCACCCCCATTCCTCCCCTTCCTACCTTATTGGGTTAGCGCAGTTTTTCCTGTTTACATCGTTATACGGTGGCAGGTTGGCTCTCCTGCGTGAATCGCCGTAGCTGTACCACGGCTCTCGCAGGCATAGTTGCAGGCCCGCCCTCGCGGAAGCGTGCCCGTGAGTCGGGCAGACATGTCTGCGGGCGACCCGCAGTTGCCTAGTACAGAGGCAGAACGAGGAAGAAAAATGCTGACTATGACCCTAAGAAGAACCCCATCCCTACAGTCAAGCATGGAGGTGGAGGTGAAAATATTATGCTTTGAGGCTGTTTCTCTAAAGGTGCAGACCGACTTTGCCACATTGAGGGGAGAAAAGGACGAGGCCATGTATTGTAAAATCTTGGATGAGAACCTTTTTCCCTCAGCCAGAACACGAAGATGGATCGTGAATGGGTCTTCCAGCATGACAATGACCCAAAACATACAGCCAAGGCAACAAAGGAGTAGCTCAAGAGGAAACACATTAAGGTCATGGTTCATGGAGTGGCCTCGTCAGTCTCCAGACGTTAATCCTATAGAAAAATTATGGAGGGAGTTGCCAAGAGACAGCCGAGAAATCTTAAGGATTTACAGATGATCTGTTCAGAAGAGTGGACCAAAATCCCTCATGAGATGTGTGCAAACCTGGTAACCAACTACAAGAAACGTATTACCTCTGTGCTTGCCAACAAGGGTTTCTCCACCAAGTACTAAGTCATGTTTTGCTTGGGGACTCATATAATTATTTTACTCACTGAACTGCAACTTAATTTATAGCATTTGTTTTATCATTTTTTTTCTGGATTTTTGGTTGGTATTCTCTATATCATTTAAAATACACCTATGATAAAAACATTATGGAACCTTCATTATTTTGTAATGGGGCAAACTTAAAAAAAACGGAAGGTGATCCAATCATTCTTTTCCTCACTGTATATATACCTCAACACTTTAAACAAAATGAAAAGAAAACTTAAAAAAATACCTTACAACCCCGACTTCCTGAGGGCTCACCTAGACAAGGGTGATATCATTGGGCCTTCTTGCAGGGTTCTGGGAAATCTAAGGATCTCAAATCTTGTGTGAACATGCTCCATCACAGGGCTGGAGGGTTGTCTCCCAAGATTTGGCATCCTTGGCTTTCTTAGGGTCCCATGGTGAGGTCTAGGTTTGTCAGCACAACCTACGGGAAGTGGCTAGAAGTTGTGGTGTAAGGGAAATATATTAAACATTTTATATTCAGTGTTTTTTTATGACTTTTACTTAGCATTAAATAATTAGGGGGTGGTGGGTCCCAGAGAAGCGGACCATGCATTTCCATGAAAGGTCCATTTTAATATTTTAAACCTCTCTCATCAATATGGGTACAATGAAATTCCCACGGACGAGCCTTGTTTAGTATCAATAAATAATCTTTCAACACATGCTTACAATACATTTCTCTCCGCAGATCACAACACTGTCAGGAAGTGAAATCCTTCTGCAGTCGGATGTAGACATCACCATAAAAGAATGGTTCCACGCCATCCGAAATACAATTGACAGTTTGGTATGCATGCGTTTGTTACCTTTATTTTACACTTTCAGATGTCTTGCCTGTTTATGTGCTTTAGTGAATAGCCAAAATGACAGACATGCAGACGAAAACAAACAGAGCTCGCCATCAATAATGAAATAATTATATTTGGATTACTTGGAGAATTAGTCATTTGTTTGGTATTTTAAAGGAGGCTAAATGGCGCATATGTGAGAACATCTCATTTTTATTAAAGGTTTGCGGTACAAAAACTTCCATTACTCTGGTCAAATTGCAGATTTATTGGAGTATTCAGTGAAGCAGTGTAGAGTGTGAGGACTGCCATTTATAGTACTCCATAACCAATCTCAAGTCATTTGCACAAATATGACTGGTTTCATGAAACCATGGCGGCACTTTGATCACCATTAGCTTCCATGCACTTCGTACTGCCTCCAGGACTGTGTTATGCTTTCTGCCCCCTCCCAGGCAAACTGTCTTGTGCCACCCCCTTCTTCACCACTTAAGCCCCGGACCATTTGGCTGGCCAAAGACCAGAGCAAATTTTGCGATTCGGCACTGCGTTGTTTTAACTGACAATTGCGCGGTCGCGCGAACAAAATGGACGCCTTTTTTTCCCCACAAATAGAGCTTTATTTTGGTGGTATTTGATCACCTCTGCGGTTTTTATTTTTTGTGCTATAAACAAAAATAGAGCGACACATTTTGAAAAAAAAAAAATCATTATTTTTTAACTTTTTGCTATAATAAATATCCCCAAAAAATATTTAAAAAAAAAATTTTTTCCTCAGTTTAGGCCGATACGTATTCTTCTACATTTTTTTGGTATAAAAAAAAAAAATCACAATAAGTGTATATTGATTGGTTTGCGCAAAAGTTATAGCGTCTACAAAATAGGGGTTTGTTTTATGGCATTTTTATTAATATATTTTTTTTTTACTAGTAATGGCGGTAATCTGCGATTTTTATCGTGACTGCATCATTATGACGGACACATCAGACAATTTTGACACATTTTTGGGACCATTGGCATTAATACAGCGACCGATGCTATAAAATTGCACTGATTACTGTAAAAATTACACTGGCGGTGAATGGGGTTAACCACTAGCTGGCTAAGAAGGGGTTAAGTGTGTCCTAGGGAGTGATTCTAACGGTTAGGGGGAGGCTATGATCAGTGACAGTGGCACTAGGAAGAACGGGGAGATGCTTGTTTACATCAGCATCTCCCCGTTCTTCCTCTCTGTGAGACGATTGCAGGTATCCCCGAGGACATCGAGGCCGCGGGACCCGCGATTCTACTCACGGAGCTCGTGGCAGGGTCACGCACGTCCTGCCAGTTGCGCGCACGTGACACAGCGGTACATTCAAAGGGATGTACCTGTACGCCCATTTGCCCAGCCGTGCCATTCTGCCAACGTAAATGTTCATGCGGCGGTCGGCAAGTGGTTAACCAAGCTGACTGTTGAGCCTTCGTATAACACTAATAAGTCCACCAGGACATCTAAAAGAGTAGGGTAGACAAATGTTTCGTAACTCCAGTCCTCAAGTTCCCCCAACAGGTCATGTTTTTTTAGGATTTAACTCAGATGAAAAGACTGTGGTTATTACTAAGGCAGTGAAACTGATCAAATCACCTGTACAAAATAATGGAAAGCCTGAAAACATGACCTGTTGGGGGTACTTGAGGACTGGAGTTGAGAAACATTGGGGTAGACTATCCTTCTTTGTGTTGGCAGTTTGAGTCTTATGCCCTGTACACACGATCGGATTTTCCGACAACAAATGTTGGATGTGAGCTTGTTGGCGGAAAGTCCGACCATGTGTATGCTCCGTCGAAAATTTGTTGTCGGACTTTTCGCCAACTAATGTTGGCTAGCAGTTTCTCAAATTTTCCGGCAACAAGTGTGTACACAAGTCTGTCGCACAAAAGTCCACGCATACTCGGAATCAAGTACGGGGCTGGAAGCGATCGGTCTTGTAAAACTAGCATTCGTTATGGAGATATCACATGACTATTGAACTTCCTTTTTATCGGCTCGCCGTACGTCTTGTACGTCACTACGTTTGTAATTTGGCTACCCGCTGGACTGCGCATGCGCGACGCCGACATATGCGTTCCAACACTGTGGCGATCTGCACTTGCGCAGAATTTTGTGGCCACACCCCTGAGTCCAGGTTCAAGCCCCACCATCCAAGTGGACATAGAGCTAGATTATAATTATGCCGAGCAAAGCAAGGCCGTGCCCGAGGCGTGGCGAGCGAAGCGAAAGTGGCAAAGTGTATTATAACAGTGTTGGAATGCATATGGCGGCGTTGCGTATGCACACTCCAGCGGGGAGCAAAATGTGATGGCTAGCCGAATGTGACGTGACACCAACACCATTGATCTTTTTAGCTATCTGTAAGTGGGTAATTCTTCCCAATGACCACAAGTTTAAGGAGCATTCTTTCCACTGACCATCACACTATTGTATTCATGAGTTGTAGATACAGTCATTTTTAGCAAAGGTTCCCTGAGACCGGAAAGTTATTTCAAGGGTTCCTCTCTGTTGAAAAGGTTGAGAAAGGCTATAGAGCAGGGATATGCAATTAGTGGACCTCCAGCTGTTGCAAAACTACAAGTCCCATCATGCCTCTGGATGTCATGCTTTGGGCTGTCAGAGTCCTGCTATGCCTCATGGGAATTGTAGTTCTGCAACAGCTGGAGGTCCGCTAATTACATATCCCTGCTATAGAGGCTGCTATTGCTGATCTGTATATATCTGAAAATGTTAGTAGCCTGACTGTCTGTGACTTCAGGACATCTGAGTCACCACTTGTGCAGCAAATGCAAATCAGAAACCAGTCGGTATTCCTTATCCCTATACTAGTGTAGAGTCCGTGAATCAGAAAAACTATTGATGTCAAAGCATCAGCATAACCTCCAGTTAATATTTTTAGAAGCCAGTCAGCAATGCATTTTTCTCTCAGTACACGTCTTTTAAAGGCTACAGGACATGTTCTTAAACGTTATGCAGTGCCTTGAAAAATTCATACCCCTTGACATTTTCTACATTTTGTCATGTTACAACCAAAAATGTAAATGTATTTTATTGTGATTTTATAGGATAGAACAACACAAAGTGGAGAAGGAAAATGATAAATGGTTTTCAATTTTTTTTACAAATAAATATCTGAAAAATGTGGCGTGTATTTGTATTCAGCCCCCTTACTCTAAAACCCCTAACTAAAATCTAGTGGAACCAATGGCCTTCAGAAGTCACCTACTTAGTAAATAGAGACCACCTGTGTGTAATTTAATCTCAGTAAAAACACAGCTGTTCTGTGAAGCCCTCAGAGGTTTGTTAGAAAACCTTAGTGAACAAACAGCATCGTGAAGGCCAAGGAATACAACAGACAGGTCAGGGATAAAGTTGTGGAGAAGTTTAAAGCAGGGTTAGGTTATAAAAAAATATCCCAAGCTTTGAACAGCTCATGGAGCACTGTTCAATCCATAATCCGAAAATGGAAAGAGTATGGCACAACTGCAAACCTACCAAGACATGGCCGTCCACCTAAAGAAAGAAAAGCATCAATCAGAGAAGAGCCAAGAGGCCCATGGTAACTCTGGAGGAGCTGCAGAGATCCACAGCTCAGGTGGGAGAATCTGTCCACAGGACAACTATTAGTCGTGCACTCCACAAATCTGGCCTTTATGGAAGAGTGGCAAGAAGAAAGCCATTGTTGAAAGAAAGCCATAAGAAGTCCCATTTGCAGTCTGCAAAAAGCCATGTGGGGGACACAGCAAACATGTGGAAGAAGGTGCTCTGGTCAGATGAGACCAACATTTAACTTTTGGCCTAAAAACAAAATGCTATGTGTGGCGGAAAACTAACACTGCACATCACCCTGAACACACCATCCCCACTGTGAAACATGGTGGTGGCAGGATCATGTTGTGGGGATGATTTTCTTCAGCAGGGACAGGGAAGCTGGTCAGAGTTGATGGATGGAGCTAAATACAGGGCAATCTTAGAAGAAAACCTGTTATGTCCTGTACACACAGTCAGACATTCCGACAACAAAATCTGATTGTTCAGAACGCGGTGACGTACAACATGTACAATGGGACTATAAAGAGGCCAGTAGCCAATAGCTTTCATCTAATTTATTCTGAGCATGCGTGGCACTTTGTCCGTCGGAATTGTCTACACACGATCGGTATTTAAACGATTGGATTTTGTTGTCGGAAATTTTTAGATCCAGCTCTCAAACTTTGTGTGTCGGAAATGCAGACGGAATATGTCCGATGGAGCCCACACGTGATCGGATTTTCCGACAACACAATCCGATCGCACATTTTCTGTCGGAAAGTCAGACCGTGTGTACAGGGCATTAGAGTCTGGGATGCCATTAAAGTTCCTGTGCATGTAAAGGCAGGTGTCCTAATACTTTTGGCAATATAGTGTATGTGTCATGGCTTTTTGAAGCAAATTTATTAATGTGAACGAAGTCCACAAGGCATCCTGCTTGGAGAGATCTTACATTGCTGGTGCAGGAGTTGTGGTAGATTCCAGTTCATGTGTTCAGATGTGTTCAGATGGGGCTTGGGCATTATCTCCCCCCCCCCACCCACACCCACATGCGGGGGGGGGGTGGGGGAAGCCAGTGAAAAATTGTGCTTCTAGCTGGGTCAACTCAATATTGAACCCTACAGACTAATGCCCTGTACAAACGATCAGTCTTTCTAGAACCAGTGATGGTGAACCTTTTTTGAAGCAAATTTATTAATGTGAACCTTGGCACCCCAGATGTTTTGGAACTACATTTCCCATGATGCTCGTGCGGACTGACAACTCATGGGGCCCCCAGGCAATAGGAGATTATGGGGCCACACAGTATACACACACACAGTATACAATCACACAGTATACACATACATGTACACACAGTATACACAGACATGTTTATATTGGCTGAGAAGGTACTGGAGAGGTGGGGCAGCTATAATCTCAGGATTTTTAGACCAAAAGGATGTCGGTAAGGGACATTTCAGAAACAGATGTAAAAAAAAACACAGATTTTTACATACTGTCCCTGGTTTTACTGAGGCTGGCAACCCTGGTGGGGCACCCTAGTGGCCCGGGGCCCTCGGGAAGTGCCCGAGTGGCCGAATGGTCAGTCCGCCCCTGGTTGAGCATCGTGGGAAATATAGTTCCAAAACATCTGGGGTGCCAAGGTTCGCCATCACTGTTCTAGACCATGTGAAAGGGGACCTCTACTATACTGTATGTTGTTCACAGCTTTTCAATCTCTAGCTTGACTTATACATTCAGCTTAAATTCTCCCTTCCCCGATCTGAATTGTATAAGTCATTGCCATCAAGGTGCGCGCTCAAAGTTTAATAAGAGGGCCAATTGAAAGGTTTGAGAGTCCAAAAGCTTTTAATATTAATATTGGCTTACAGAAAGGTAATACAGAACAGTTAGAAAGATAACAAACAACAGTTTGCAAACAATTGAGGTCCTTCAGTTAGTGCAATTAAAGTGGATTTTTTTTGTTGATGTCATAATGTAAAGAATAGGATTTCCTTTCATTTGAGCCCAGTCTTGCCACACAGATTTACTCAAGGCTTGAGCAATCCTCTTTTATTGTTCAGTTAGAAAGATCTTGACAAAGTGCTGAAAACTTTGTCAAAAACGCCCCCTTGCTGTGAGTGACAGGTGATTTACATATCTCATGCACTAGCCTAAAAGAGGCACATCCTGTGTAATTATAAAAAGTGAGAAATCCACCCCTCCCCCACATAACAAATCCTGTGATCAATGTATCCTCAGACACACACACTGCACTATAACAATCATCAGATCACTGCATGTGCTACTCTGCCCAACTCTGACTACATACATCTCCCCTATATTCTTCTTGCTGTTCACTCGAGAACAAATTTATTTTCACTCTGGTCTGTGGATCTGTGGTCTGTGCCTGTCTCAGGCTAGTGCATGAGATGTGTAAATCACCTGTCACTCACAGCAAGGGGACGTTTTTGATAAAGTTTACAGCACTTTGTCAAGATCTTTTTAACTGAACAATAAAAGAGGATTGCTCAGGGCTGGAGTAAATCTGTGTGGCAAGACTGGGCTCTAA
Source organism: Lithobates sylvaticus (assembly GCA_028564925.1). Lineage (NCBI taxonomy): Eukaryota > Metazoa > Chordata > Amphibia > Anura > Ranidae > Lithobates > Lithobates sylvaticus. The sequence continues at coordinate 39,330,500 of CM053031.1, forward strand.
TGAAAGGAAATCTTATTCTCTACATTATGACATCACATTTTTTTTTTTTGGGTTTACATTCACTTTAATATTACGGTATATTATTTCATATATGATTATATAATAATTCATATATAATTATATATAAAGTATTTGATTATAAAAAATATAAAATATTTGTAAACTAAATTTGACAGTGAATTTGAAGTGAGTCTTTAAATATTCACTTCATCCATTGCCTTGCAACTTTTTGTAATCATGTTAAAACTTAGCAATTCTTATGTTGCATGAGAGTTTTGTTAAAAAATTAATTCTATTATCTAGAAAATTGTCAACTTTTCCCTAAGGATTTACCCCCAGCCTGTCTTATTCCCTTACTTTATTTTTTATCCTTTTATGTCCACTTTTTTTAATCATTCTGAGAAATAAATAAATGTGATTTGTAACCAAAAAAACGAGTTCCCAACTGTGCGCAAAAGAATGTTATAAACTCATCTTTTTCTCTATAAAAATAATACTTTTTAATTGTTTCCATTGATTCATTAACCGCAATGGAAAATAACTACCAATTTTTTTTGTTATAGTAACAAACATGGAAAATCTGGATTTAGGCTCCATAGAAAATTTAAGCAACATGCTGCCTAAGATTTATTAAAGGAAAGAAAGTATAACTGTGGTGAAGGTTTACAAAACAGCACAAAGCAACAAATAATCAAACATTGAGGCCCCATTCACACTTGAGCGAAAGCATTGAGTTTTTCGAGCTTTTGCCTGTTTCTATAGCACATTTGATTTGAATCAGCCTCCTAAAAGCGCTCTAAAGAAGCTCATGTATATATATCTAAATAAGTTGCGCTGATAACATAAGTGATTCTAGTGTAGCAAGTGAGAAAATATAAGAAATACACTCTTACAATAAAACCAAATTCTGAGTGAACAAAATGTAGCTAAAATCTATATATAGAAAGTATATATGAAAAACTTTTCATCAAAAAGTGAAAATAATAATGATTGAGTCTGTGGTGAAAACAAAAAAATGATAGTATGATTCCAAAAAGTGTAGTAAAAGTCCAAGAATCCTTCAACCTTCATCCGAGAAAAAAAAGAGGATGAGACAGGAGGAGGGGAGGGTGATCCTGGGACCAGAAGACCAAAATCACTCAGTGTGTGGGAACCCTTACCCGCAGGGCTGGTGCAAGGATTTTTGACACCCTAGCCGAAATCTTATTTGGCCCCCACCCCCTTTGCCCCACCCATGTATACCCCACCTTTTTAATGAAGCGCCCATCAATGCAGCCTCAACGGCGCCCATCAATGCAGCCTCAACGGCGCCCATCAATGCAGCCTCACCAGCGCCCATCAATGCAGCCCACCAGCACCCATCAATGCAGCCCACCAGCGCCCATAAATGCAGATTACCAGCGCCCATCAATGCAGCCTCACCAGTGCTCATCAAATGCACCCTCACCAGCGCCCATCAATGCAGCTTACCAGCGCCCATCAATGCAGCCTCACCAGCGCCCATCAATGCAGCCTCACCAGCGCCCATCAATGCAGCCTACAAGTGACCATCAATGAATGTTTGCTTGCTTCCATTTATTCGGGAGTCGGGACACAGATACAGTCCTCCGCTGCCACTGCGTCTTTGACACTATGTGCAAACGGATCGGCGGCAGCTGCCTGCTGATGCAGAGATCTCACTAGCAACTTCCTGGCTTCCACGGATTTGCTTTTCTCCCGTCTTGGGTTACCCATTGTCGCCTGTGACCGGAGGAGGCTCCAGAGGAGCAGTGCGCTTCATAGACCGGACTCTCCCTCTCCAACCAGGACATTACGGAAGATTCCCTGCTACGTTTGGAGTGCTCCAAGAGGACGGAGGCCTGTTAGACCCTGCAGAGAGCTAAATCTGCTGGCGCATTAGACCTTGCTCTTTAGGGGGTCCACCAGTTTGGGTAAGGGTCCCCACACACAAGTGATGTTGGTCTTCTGGTCCCAGGATCTCCCTCCCCTACTCCTCCTCTTTCTTTTTTATGGTGAAGGTTGAAGGATTCTTTGACTTTTACTACACTCTTTGAAATCATACTGTCATTTTTGTTTTTACCACGGACTCAATCATTATTATTTTCACTTTTTGATGAAAAGTTTTCATATATACTTTCTATATAAAGATTTTACCTATGTTTTGTTCACTCAGAAACTGTTTTTATTGTAAGAGTATATTTCTTATGTTTTCTTACTTGCTACACGTGCGTGGAAATTGTGTGGAAAAATGAGCAACAGCTTGTTGTGCTCTTTTCACGGATTTGCAGAAACGTTTCTGCTACACCCAGGTGTGAATGGGGCCTGAAGTGCAGAGGTTTTATAGAAAGCATTACAACTGTACTATGGTGGCTATATAGTCCTGGCCATTCACATCCATTTTTGCAGCTAGATTTAACAGGCTTCCAGATCAGTTTCTGGGTGGGACTGGAGCTTTTTGTCATATGATTCTCCGCTGTTTAAAATCCTGCTACAATGTATGTGTCTTTTAGGAAACAAGGCCGTCACATCCACTGCTGGGACTTAGCGTTCGGAAATCCGCGAGTTCAGAACTGTTACACCCAGGACCAGAGATCAGAGAAAAGAAGAGTGAGCAAAGGAGATCACTGGGTGAGTGTTTAGGATTGCCTGATATGTTTTCAAATTGTGGCATATTTACACACATTCCTTTGTTGTATTCAAGAATTTCCCAATTTTTTTGCCTGATGCAACTATAAGGGCTAGTTTACACTTGCTTCAAAACATGGCGTCCACGTTAGATGACGTCACCCTCCTGAGCCAGCTGTACTGTGCGTTTCAAGCCTCGTTCTGAGGCCACCTTCTGGAGCCAAAGTATCCATCTGTCAGCTACCAGCAGCTAGGACTACATGGCACAGCACCCGGGAGCATCATCTCTACATATGTATACCATGACTGTGAATATCTACTATATGTGAGTGCATTTTATTATAAAATTAAAGCCGTTTTTACTCAAACAACTGCACCCAGAGGCGCCTCTACACTTGTGAGTGCGCTACGGTGCCCTATCAGTGCACATTTGTGCCACATCAGTGCCACGTCAGTGCACATCTGTGCCCCATCAGTGCCACATCAGTGCCTAGCAGGCCCCCATCAGTGCACATCTGTGCTCTATCAGTGCCACATCAGTGCCACCTCAGTGCCCAGCAGGGCTCTACAGCGCCCCATCAGTGCACATCTGTGCTACATCTTTACCCCATCAGTGTCACATCAGTGCCCATCAGTGCCCCATCAGTGCCACATCAGTGCCATTAGTAGCACTACAGTGCCCATGAGTGCCACTACAATTCCCATTAGTGAGTGCTCATCAGTGCCACCCTACCAATGGATCCTAATCCGCGCCCGTCAGTGCCATAAAAAATGCATAGAAAATGCATTTTTATTTTCTTTCCACATTTTCCAAAAAGTTGTGGAATAAAATGACTTGCTCAAAAGATTCATTATGCCTCATATAATATACATTGGGTGTTTGCTTTTCAAAATGGGGTCATTTTGTGGGCGTTTCCATTGTCCCTTCAAAAATGTGATTGGTTGTCATGAAATTATATGTGTAATTTATGTCCCTAGAACACCTGATGGTGCTTCCTGCATGTTGGGCCTCTGTATGTGGCCAGTCTGTGAAAAAGTCTCACACGTGTGGTATCGCCATACTCAGGACGAGTAGCAGAATGTGTTTTGGAGTGTAGTTGCTAGGGATGAGCCGAACACCCCCGGGTTCGGTTCGCACCAGAACCTTCGAACCGACCGAAAGTTCGCGCGAATTTTCGAACCCTATACGTTATAATGGACGCGAACGTTCAAAATCAAAAGTGCTAATTACAACGGCCAATATGCATGTTAATGTCATAAAACAGGTTTGGGGACCCGGGTCCTGCCCCAGGGGACATATATCAATGCAAAAAGAACTTTTAAAAACTAACGTTTTTTCGGGAGCAGTCATTTTAATGATGCATAAAGTGAAAAAAAAAAAGTGAAATTTTCCTTTAAATATGGTACCTGGGGGGTGTCTAAAGTATGCCTGTGAAGTGGCATGTGTTTCCCGTGTTTAGAACTGTCCTTGCACAAAATGACATTTGTAAAGGAAAAAAAGAAGCCATTTAAAACCACTTGCGGCTTTAGGTTTGTTCTTAAGTAGAATCTGAACAGGTACATTATGAAGTGTAGCTCCATCCCAAAAAAATATATTTTTAAGCTTTTTGGAGAACATAGGGAGGGGTTATCACCCCTGTAACATTTGCTGTCTTTGCACATCTGTTCAGAACATGTCACCTAACTTTCCGTCCCAATGACAAAATTGGGCCTTTGGCGGTGGTGGTGGACGGTGTTGCCACAAGACTGCAGGCCCTCATAGTTACTCTTGGTGGGCGCAGGAATGGGCCCTGCTGTGAACTATTAGATCAAGATTTGTAATTACCCGCCCCTGTTAAACAGGGGCTGAAAAATTGTGCCTTAGGCACTGGTGCTGGTGCCACAACACTGCAACCCCTCACAGAGACTGTACTTGGAGCACAGCAGTCACACGTGTTGCGAAGCATTTTTTAAAAAAATTGTAAGTACCCCGCCCCTGTTAAACAGGGGCTGAAAAATTGTGCCTTAGGCACTGGTGCTGGTGCCACAACACTGCAACCCGGCCCTCACAGATACTGTACTTGGAGCACAGCAGTCACACGTGTTGCGAAGCATTTTTTTTTTAAATTGTAAGTACATGCCCCTGTTAAACAGGGGCTGAAAAATTGTGCCTTAGGCACTGGTGCTGGTGCCACAACACTGCAACCCGGCCCTCACAGATACTGTACTTGGAGCACAGCAGTCACACGTGTTGCGAAGCATTTTTTTAAAAAATTGTAAGTACCCGCCCCTGTTAAACAGGGGCTGAAAAATTGTGCCTTAGGCACTGGTGCTGGTGCCACAACACTGCAACACGGCCCTCACAGAGACTGTACTTGGAGCACAGCAGTCACACGTGTTGCGAAGCATTTTTTTAAAAAATTGTAAGTACACGCCCCTGTTAAACAGGGGCTGAAAAATTGTGCCTTAGGCACTGGTGCTGGTGCCACAACACTGCAACCCGGCCCTCACAGATACTGTACTTGGAGCACAGCAGTCACACGTGTTGCGAAGCATTTTTTAAAAAAATTGTAAGTACCCGCCCCTGTTAAACAGGGGCTGAAAAATTGTGCCTTAGGCACTGGTGCTGGTGCCACAACACTGCAACACGGCCCTCACAGAGACTGTACTTGGAGCACAGCAGTCACACGTGTTGCGAAGCATTTTTTTAAAAAATTGTAAGTACCCGCCCCTGTTAAACAGGGGCTGAAAAATTGTGCCTTAGGCACTGGTGCTGGTGCCACAACACTGCAACACGGCCCTCACAGAGACTGTACTTGGAGCACAGCAGTCACACGTGTTGCGAAGCATTTTTTTAAAAAATTGTAAGTACACGCCCCTGTTAAACAGGGGCTGAAAAATTGTGCCTTAGGCACTGGTGTGGTGGCATGGATCATTGAGGAGGAGGAAGAGGATAGTCAGTGAACATAAGAGGACAGTCACTCAGCATCAGCATAGGCAGTCTTGAAGGGATGTGACATTAAAAATTATTCGGTTATATCCGCCTCAGGTGCCTGGTAGCTGGTGGTGATCCAAGACTGATTCATTTTGATGAATGTCAGTCGATCAACCGAGGCGGTGGACAGGCGCACCCTATGATCAGTCACAAATCCTCCAGCAGCACTGAATGTGCGTTCGGAAAGAACGCTGGAGGCAGGACAGGCCAGTAGCTCAATTGCATACTGTGCAAGCTCTGGCCAGTGATCCATCCTCAGGACCCAGTAAGCCAGAGGATTTTCGGTGGGAAAGGTGTCCAAGTCTGACCTTGCCCCAAGGTATTCCTGCACCATGTATATCAGACGCTGGCGATGGTTGCTGGAACCGATCATTGTCTGAACGCATCGGTCAGACGTCCACCTTCCCCACCGCTCCTTCTGCCACTGACCGAAGCCTCAGCAACTCGTCGCCCAGGACCAGGAGTTTGTAGCCTCCCAGTTTCTGGGAACGCGTTGCACAGACCTTTCTGCAAGGCCTCCCTGAGATGTCTCATCCTCTGCTCCCTCTGCGACGGCAAGATAAGGTCCGCAACCTTACCCTTGTACCGCGGATCAAGGAGAGTGGCCAGCCAGTAATGGTCCCTCTCCTTGATCCGAAGAACACGAGGATCCTTCCGCAGGCTTTGCAGGATCAGGGAGGCCATGCAGCGTAGGTTAGCTGAGGCATTCGGTCCGGAGTCTTCTGGGTCACTGAGGATGACATGATCGCCAGCCACCTCCTCCCAGCCACGTACAAGTCCACTGGTTTGTTGGGACTGTACATCATCCCTAAAAGACTGCTGCTGCTGATGCTGAGTGCCAGGCTCCACCTCCATGCTCACACAATCCTCCTCCTCCTCCTCCTCCTCATCCTCTTCCTGTGTGATGGGTGGGACAGAAGGAACACTGTCCGGATAAAGGGGGCCTTGAGAGGCAAGGAAGTCCTCCTCTTCCTGCCTCTGTTCTGCCTCAAGTGCCCTGTCCATTATCCCACGCAGCGCATGCTCCAACAGGTGGACAAGAGGGACAGTGTCACTGATGCATGCACTGTCACTGCTCACCATCCTCGTGGCCTCCTCAAATGGTGAGAGGACAGTGCATGCATCCCTGATCATGCTCCACTGACGTGGGGAAAAAAAACCAAGCTCCCCTGACCCTGTCCTGGTGCCGTAGTCGCAAAGGTACTCATTGATGGCCCTCTGCTGCGTGTGCAGTCGCTGCACCATGGCCAACGTTGAGTTCCACCTGGTGGGCATGTCACATATTAGGCGGTTCTTGGGCAGGTTCAGCTCCTTTTGCAGCTCAGTCAGCCGAGCACTGGCATTATAAGATCGGCGGAAATGCACACAGACTTTCCTGGCCTGCCTCAGGACATCCTGTAAGCCTGGGAACCTGCCCAAGAACCGCTGCACCACCAGGTTGAGGACGTGAGCCATGCAGGGCACATGGGTGAGCTGCCCCTGTCGCAGGGCGGAGAGGAGGTTGGTGCCATTGTCAGAAACGACCATTCCTGGCTTAAGCTGACGTGGCGTCAACCACCTCTCGGCCTGCCCCTGCAGAGCTGCCAGAACCTCTGGCCCAGTGTGGCTCCTGTCCCCCAAACACACCAGCGCAAGCACGGCATGGCATCTTTTTGCCTGCGTACTTGCGTAGCCCCTTGTACGCCTACGGAGCACCGCTGGTTCCAAGGACAGAGCACTGGAGGAAGAAGAAGAGGAGGGGGTGGAGGAGAGAGGTGTGTCACAACCAGTAGCAGTAGTAGCGTTTTGGAGGCGTGGTGGCGGAACAACCTCCAACACTACTGCACCTTGTCCTGCATCCCTCCCAGCTGCCAATAGAGTGACCCAATGGGCCGTGAAAGAAAGGTACCGTCCCTGTCCATGCCTGCTGGACCATGAGTCAGCGGTAATATGCACCTTACCGCTGACCGCCCTGTCCAGCGAGGCATGGACATTGCCCTCCACATGCCGGTAGAGAGACGGAATCGCCTTCCGCGAGAAAAAGTGGCGTTTGGGAACCTGCCACTGAGGAACCGCACATTGAACAAACTCACGGAAGGGGGCCGAGTCTACCAACTGAAAAGGCAGCAGTTGAAGTGCTAGCAATTTAGCCAGGCTAGCATTCAACCGCTGGGCATGTGGATGGCTGGGAGTGTACTTCTTTCTACGGTCCAGCAGCTGGGGCAGGGAAATTTGCCTGCTGCAATCGGACGTCGGTGTACTGCAAGTACTTGGTTGTGACACACCTAATTCTACACCTTCAGTCCTCTCAGAGCAGCTTTCAGAGAGGACTGAAGGTGTAGTGGGGATGGAGATCCCAGCTGAGGAGGAGCAAGGAGAGGTCCGCTTAGTTCTTTGGTGTGGGTCTTTTATGTGTGCCTGCCAACGAGCTGCATGGCAGGTCGCCACATGTCTGGTCATGCTTGTGGTGCCCAAGCGGCTGATGTTTTGGCCACGCGAGATACGCTTGAGACAAATATTGCAAATAGCAGTGGTGCGATCTGCTGCACTCGTCTCAAAAAAGGCCCACACCAAAGAACTTTTCTGATAACGTGCAGAGGCAGCGCCCTGCACAGGCGGAGCTCTGCGGTGTTGTACAGTTGCTGTGCTGGCCTCTACCTGGCCTCCAGGGGGCATCCTGCCTCGTTGGACATGTGACGCCGCATCCTCCTCCTCCTCCTCCCTCCTCATCCTCTCTCCCTTCAGGCACCCACGTGGAGTCAGTGACCTCATCATCCCCTCCCTCTTCACCACTAGAGCAAACCTGGCAGTAAGCTGCAGCTGGTGGAACAGTACTGCCAGATTCCTCAAGCTGGGTATCATCATCCGAGCCTTCGAATCGTTGGGCATCCTCCTGGAGCATGTACCCAACACTGTGCTCAAAGAGTTCGGGGGACTCCTCAGGAGGACATGGTGGGTCTAGGGAAGGGGTGGCTGATGATGCTCTGTCAGTACCCTGAGCCTGGGTGAGAGAGGATGAGGAGGATGAGGAGGGCTTGGTCATCCATTCTACCAAGCCTTCAGCATGATGCGGCTCCACATGTCCAGCTGCCGAAAACAAAGACGCGCGTGTCCCATGGCCACGTGCTGATGACGATGCACGACCACGTCCACGTCCACGGCCACGTCCACTAGAAACAGAGCCTGCCTGCCCTGTGTTCTTGGCTCTGCACGCTCTGCCTCCCCTTGGTGGTCTTCCAGCCATTGTAGTCGGTAGTCCTGTGGGTGCTGCTGAGAAGAATATATAGGAGCTCTGTGTGATGCCACTAACACACTAGAAGTCCTGTGGGTGCTGCTGAGAAGAAAATATAGGAGCTCTGTGTGATGCCACTAACACACTAGAAGTCCTATGGGTGCTTCTGCAAAGAAAATAGAGGAGCTCTGTGTGATGCCACTAACACACTAGAAGTCCTGTGGGTGCTTATGCAAAGAAAATAGAGGAGCTCTGTGTGATGCCACTAACACACTAGAAGTCCTATGGGTGCTTCTGCAAAGAAAATAGAGGAGCTCTGTGTGATGCCACTAACACACTAGAAGTCCTGTGGGTGCTGCTGAGAAGAAAATATAGGAGCTCTGTGTGATGCCACTAACACACTAGAAGTCCTATGGGTGCTTCTGCAAAGAAAATAGAGGAGCTCTGTGTGATGCCACTAACACACTAGAAGTCCTGTGGGTGCTTCTGCAAAGAAAATAGAGGAGCTCTGTGTGATGCCACTAACACACTAGAAGTCCTGTGGGTGCTTCTGCAAAGAAAATAGAGGAGCTCTGTGTGATGCCACTAACACACTAGAAGTCCTGTGGGTGCTTCTGCAAAGAAAATAGAGGAGCTCTGTGTGATGCCACTAACACACTAGAAGTCCTGTGGGTGCTGCTGAGAAGAAAATATAGGAGCTCTGTGTGATGCCACTAACACACTAGAAGTCCTATGGGTGCTTCTGCGAAGAAAATAGAGGAGCTCTGTGTGATGCCACTAACACACTAGAAGTCCTGTGGGTGCTTCTGCAAAGAAAATAGAGGAGCTCTGTGTGATGCCACTAACACACTAGAAGTCCTGTGGGTGCTTATGCAAAGAAAATAGAGGAGCTCTGTGTGATGCCACTAACACACTAGAAGTCCTGTGGGTGCTTATGCAAAGAAAATAGAGGAGCTCTGTGTGATGCCACTAACACACTAGAAGTCCTGTGGGTGCTTATGCAAAGAAAATAGAGGAACTCTGTGTGATGCCACTAACACACTAGAAGTCCTGTGGGTGCTTATGCAAAGAAAATAGAGGAGCTCTGTGTGATGCCACTAACACACTAGAAGTCCTGTGGGTGCTTATGCAAAGAAAATAGAGGAACTCTGTGTGATGCCACTAACACACTAGAAGTCCTGTGGGTGCTTATGCAAAGAAAATAGAGGAGCTCTGTGTGATGCCACTAACACACTAGAAGTCCTGTGGGTGCTTCTGCAAAGAAAATAGAGGAGCTCTGTGTGATGCCACTAACACACTAGAAGTCCTGTGGGTGCTGCTGAGAAGAAAATAGAGGAGCTCTGTGTGATGGGACTAACACACTTCAAGTCCTATAGGTGCTTCTGAGAAGAAAATGTAGGTCTGTGTGTAATGGGACTAACACACTTCAAGTCCTATAGGTCTTCTGGGAACAAAATATATGATCTCTGTGTGATGGGACTAACACACTTCAAGTCCTATAGGTGCTTCTGGGAAGGAAATAAAGGTCTGTGTGATGGGACTAACACACTTCAAGTCCTATAGGTGCTTCTGGGAAGAAAATGTAGGTCTGTGTGTAATGGGACTAACACACTTCAAGTCCTATAGGTGCTTCTGGAACAAAATATATGATCTCTGTGTGATGGGACTAACACACTTCAAGTCCTATAGGTGCTTCTGGGAAGGAAATAAAGGTCTGTGTGATGGGACTAACACACGTCAAGTCCTATAGGTGCTTCTGGGAAGAAAATGTAGGTCTGTGTGTAATGGGACTAACACACTTCAAGTCCTATAGGTGCTTCTGGGAACAAAATATATGGGACTAACACACTTCAAGTCCTATAGGTGCTTCTGAGAACAAAATATATGATCTCTGTGTAATGGGACTAACACACTTCAAGTCCTATAGGTGCTTCTGGGAAGAAAATGTAGGTCTGTGTGTAATGGGACTAACACACTTCAAGTCCTATAGGTGCTTCTGGGAACAAAATATATGATCTCTGTGTGATGGGACTAACACACTTCAAGTCCTATAGGTGCTTCTGGGAAGAAAATGTAGGTCTGTGTGTAATGGGACTAACACACTTCAAGTCCTATAGGTGCTTCTGGGAACAAAATATATGATCTCTGTGTGATGGGACTAACACACTTCAAGTCCTATAGGTGCTTCTGGGAAGAAAATGTAGGTCTGTGTGTAATGGGACTAACACACTTCAAGTCCTATAGGTGCTTCTGGGAACAAAATATATGATCTCTGTGTGATGGGACTAACACACTTCAAGTCCTATAGGTGCTTCTGAGAAGAAAATGTAGGTCTGTGTGTAATGGGACTAACACACTTCAAGTCCTATAGGTGCTTCTGGGAACAAAATATATGATCTCTGTGTGATGGGACTAACACACTTCAAGTCCTATAGGTGCTTCTGGGAAGGAAATAAAGGTCTGTGTGATGGGACTAACACACTTCAAGTCCTATAGGTGCTTCTGGGAACAAAATATATGATCTCTGTGTGATGGGACTAACACACTTCAAGTCCTATAGGTGCTTCTGAGAAGAAAATGTAGGTCTGTGTGTAATGGGACTAACACACTTCAAGTCCTATAGGTGCTTCTGGGAACAAAATATATGATCTCTGTGTGATGGGACTAACACACTTCAAGTCCTATAGGTGCTTCTGGGAAGAAAATGTAGGTCTGTGTGTAATGGGACTAACACACTTCAAGTCCTATAGGTGCTTCTGGGAACAAAATATATGATCTCTGTGTGATGGGACTAACACACTTCAAGTCCTATAGGTGCTTCTGGGAAGAAAATGTAGGTCTGTGTGTAATGGGACTAACACACTTCAAGTCCTATAGGTGCTTCTGGGAACAAAATATATGATCTCTGTGTGATGGGACTAACACACTTCAAGTCCTATAGGTGCTTCTGGAAGAAAATGTAGGTCTGTGTGTAATGGGACTAACACACTTCAAGTCCTATAGGTGCTTCTGGGAACAAAATATATGATCTCTGTGTGATGGGACTAACACACTTCAAGTCCTATAGGTGCTTCTGGGAAGAAAATGTAGGTCTGTGTGTAATGGGACTAACACACTTCAAGTCCTATAGGTGCTTCTGGGAACAAAATATATGATCTCTGTGTGATGGGACTAACACACTTCAAGTCCTATAGGTGCTTCTGGGAAGAAAATGTAGGTCTGTGTGTAATGGGACTAACACACTTCAAGTCCTATAGGTGCTTCTGGGAACAAAATATATGATCTCTGTGTGATGGGACTAACACACTTCAAGTCCTATAGGTGCTTCTGGGAAGAAAATGTAGGTCTGTGTGTAATGGGACTAACACACTTCAAGTCCTATAGGTGCTTCTGGGAACAAAATATATGATCTCTGTGTGATGGGACTAACACACTTCAAGTCCTATAGGTGCTTCTGGGAAGAAAATGTAGGTCTGTGTGTAATGGGACTAACACACTTCAAGTCCTATAGGTGCTTCTGGAAGAAAATGTAGGTCTGTGTGTAATGGGACTAACACACTTCAAGTCCTATAGGTGCTTCTGGGAACAAAATATATGATCTCTGTGTGATGGGACTAACACACTTCAAGTCCTATAGGTGCTTCTGGGAACAAAATATAGGAGCTCTGCCTGACTGCCACGAACACACTACAAGTCCTATAGGTGCTTCTGGGAACAAAATATAGGAGCTCTGCCTGCCTGCCATGAACACACTACAAGTCCTATAGGTGCTTCTGGGAACAAAATATAGGAGCTCTGCCTGCCTGCCACGAACACACTACAAGTCCTATAGGTGCTTCTGGTAACAAAATATAGGAGCTCTGCCTGCCTGCCAGGAACACACTACAAGTCCTATAGGTGCTTCTGGGAACAAAATATAGGAGCTCTGCCTGCCTGCCACGAACACACTACAAGTCCTATAGGTGCTTCTGGTAACAAAATATAGGAGCTCTGCCTGCCTGCCACGAACACACTACAAGTCCTATAGGTGCTTCTGGTAACAAAATATAGGAGCTCTGCCTGCCTGCCACGAACACACTACAAGCCCCTCTTTCTTAATCAATCTTTGTAACTGAATCTATCTAACTCAATCTCTGTAAGTAAATCTCTCTAACTAACTAAATGCAGCAGAGTGTCACAGATCTAGCCTGCTCAATCTGCGTCGGAACAGCATGTGACCGGCGCAGACGGCGTGGCGGCCTTTTATAGGGGGGGGCGTGTACTACAGCCCCTGAGCTGTAATTGGCTACAGGCGTCCTGCCTGTAGCCAATTATGGCTCTTCGAAATTCCGTGGCTGTGATTGGCCAAGCATGCGGGGTCACAGTGCATGCTTGGCCAATCATCAGCCAGCAATGCACTGCGCCGGCCGCACCGGCCGCAATGCATTGCGGGGCCGCTCGCATCCCCCCAACGTGATGCGAGCGGCCAAAATAGTTCTGGGCTCGCCGAGCGAGCGAACGCCCGGTGCTCGATGCGAACGTGGGTTCGCATCGAGCACCGGGCCCATCCCTAGTAGTTGCAAGTATGCATATGCCATGTGAGAAAAATAACCTAATAGTTAATAGGACAATTTTGTGAAAAAAAATCTTTATTTTGCAAATAATTGTGGGAAAAAATTACAACGTGAAAAAACTCACTATGTCTCTTACTAAATAACTTGGAATGTCTACTTTCCAAAAATAGGAAATTTGGGCGGTATTTATACTGTCCTGGATTGTTAGTGTCTCAAAAAATTAGAGGCCTTCACTACATCAGGTGTGATCAATTTTCAATGATTGGCACCATAGCTTGTAGACTCTATAACCTTCACAAAGACCAAATAAAATACACTGATTTGGGTTATTTTTTTACCAAAGATATGTAGCAGTAAATCTTTTGGCCCAAATTTATGAAGAAAAATTACTAATTTGCAACATTTTATAACAGAAACAACGAAAATGCATTTTTTTACAAAATGTGCAGTCTTTTTTTTTTTTTATAGCGGAAGAAAAAAAAACCCAGTGGTGATTAAATACCACCAAAAGAAATCTCTATTTGTGTGAAAAAAGGACAAAAATATAATATGGGTACAGTGTTGCATGAGTATTTGTCATTCAAAATCTGAGAGCACTGAAAGCTGAAAATTGGCCTGGTTAGGAAGGGGGAATAAGTGCCCAGTGGGCAAGTGGTTAAAAATGAATGTAATGCCTGAAAATACAGGTAACATGCATTTTTTAGTTTAGTTTTTTAGTTTAGTTTCTTGTCTCTCTTCCTCCTAGTAACAGGCTTTCCATTGGCTAAAGCAAAAACGATCAAGCCTGAAAACACCCAAATAAAGAGCGTACAAATATGCAGCACTCCAAAATATTTTTTACTCACGATCAAGTGTGAATGGGCCTAAGCCCCCGCACACAGGGTCAGAAATTCCAACCACAAAATCCGTCTGATTTTTTCTGACGGATTTTGTCCGAAACTGGTGTTGCATACACACGGTCGGACAAAGTTGTCGGAAAATCTGATCGTTCTGAACGTGGTGACGTTCGTTGCATAATATGGAACTACGTAGAGGCTAGTAGCCAATAGCTTTGGTCTCTTAATTTGATCTGAGCATGCGTGGCACTTTGTCCGTCGGAATTCCCTACACACTATCGGAAAAAGTCCGGTCAGATTTTAACCACTTGCCGACCGGCGCACGACGATATACGTCGGCAGAATGGCACGTACAGGCAGGAGGGCGTATATATAAGTCCCTCCTTTAGCCTGTCCGTGCCATCGGGAGCGCTCCTGGAGCAGCGCGCCCCCATGAGTCCGGTTGCGGTCCCCGTGGGCTCGATCGCCATGGGGACACCCACGATCGTCTCACGGGAAGGCTGAACAGGGAGATGCCGAAATAAACAGCATCTCCCCGTTCTGCCTAGCAACTAGTGACGCCGATCTCTGCTCCCTGTGATTGGAGCAGAGATCAGCATTAACTAGCTGACAGCCACGCCCCCCCACAGTAAGAAACACACCCCTAGGCATACTTAACCTTTACACTGCCCCCTTGTGGTTAACCCCTTCACTGCCAGTGTCATTTATACAGGAATCAATGCATTTAAATAGCATTGATTGCTGTATAAATGACAATGGTCCCAAAAATGTGTCAAAAATGTCCGATGTGTCCGCCATAATGTCGCAGTCACAAAAAAAATCGCAGATCGCCGCCATTACTAATAAAAAAAAAATTATTAATAAAAATGCTATATAACTATCCCCTATCTTGTAAACGCTATAACTTCTGCGCAAACCGATCAATAATCGCTTATTGCAATTCTTTTTACCAAAAATATTTAGAAGAATACGTATCGGCCTAAACTGAGGAAAAAAATGTTTTTTTATATATTTTTTGGGGATATTTATTATAGCAAAAAGTAAAAAATAATGCATTTTTTTTTTCAAAATTGTCGCTCTATTTTTGTTTATAGCGCAAAAATTAAAAACCGCAGGGGCGATCAAATACCACCAAAAGAAAGCTCTATTTGTGGGAAAAAAAGGACGCCAATTTTGTATGGGAGCCACGTCGCACGACCGCGCAATTGTCAGTTAAAGCGACACAGTGCCGAATCGCAAAAAGGGGCCTGGTCCTTTGGCTGCAAATTGGTCCGGGGCTAAAAGTGGTTAAAAAAGCCCGCTAGAGCCCACACGGATTTTCCGACAACATAATCCGATCGGACTTTTTCCATCGGAATATCCGACCGTGTGTACGGGGCATAAGAATACAGGTTATAAGAGAGAATGTACCGGGGCATATTATGTGGTATTATTGTGAGTTTATTGGCGATTTCTAACTTGACTGTACTTCTCCTTTAAATAAGGACATTTGATTATGAAATAAAAACTGTATACTGTATTTATTTAAATGTACATCTGTCACCATCAGAGTAAATTTCAAATAAATGAATGGTGCCATAAACATTAATATATAGGAGATTTAGTGGAATAAATGAAGTGCTTTCCACAATTTGGATTTTTATACAATCACAGACTCATGTGCAAGACTGAAGCCAGTGCTACATAATAAGAGAGCCAAAAGCGACTTCTGTATTATTGGCACAGAGCAACAAATGCCACATTGTTAGCAATTAACAGGTGGCTCTTTCATTGTCCAGTGTGCCTGCACAGAAATCCAAAAATTAGGATATTTCAAACAGCAATTTATAACACTGCAGGTTTTGTACAAGCTACATAAGTATCAGTAATGGAACACATGCTTATATTTTGAAATGCTAAAATAATAATTTAAAAGTCATTCCACCCAAAAATTTTATTCACATGAAATTTGTTTCCCTGGCTTCTCCCAGCAACTGCATCAGTCTGCACCTGAGTTTCTGGTTCTGCCACAAACTGCAGGCATCAGGCTAGACATGAGTCCCTAGTTCCTCCTATCAGCTCCAGGCATCAGTCTGCCCCTTGCGTTCCTGGTTCCTCCATCAACTGCAGGCATCCGGCTAGACAAGAGTGCCTGGTTCCTCCTACCAGGTGCAGGCATCAGGCTAGACATGAGTCCCTAGTTCCTCCTACCAGCTCCAGGCATCAGTCTGCACCTGAGTTTCTGGTTCCTCCATCAACTGCAGGCATCTGGCTAGACAGGAGTGCCTGGTTCCTCCTACCAGGTGCAGGCATCAGGCTAGACATGAGTCCCTGGCTCCTCCCACCAGTGGCAGGCATCAATCTAAACATGGGTTCCTGACTACTTCCACCTCCTGCAGGCTCTGCACATGATTTCCGAGTTCTTCCCACCAACTGCATGCATCAGTCTGCAACTGAGTTTCTGGTTCCGCCACAAACTGCAGGCATCAGGCTAGACATGAGTCCCTAGATCCTCCTATCAGCTCCAGGCATCAGTCTGCCCCTTGCGTTCCTGGTTCCTTCATTAACTGCAGGCATCCGGCTAGACAAAAGTGCCTGGTTCCTCCTACCAGGTGCAGGCATCAGGCTAGACATGAGTCCCTAGTTCCTCCTACCAGCTCCAGGCATAAGTCTGCACCTGCGTTCCTGGTTCCTCCATCAACTGCAGGCATCTGGCTAGACAGGAGTACCTGGTTCCTCCTATCAGATGCAAGCATCCGGCTAGACAGGAGTGCCTGGTTCCTCCTACCAGGTGCAGGCATCAGGCTAGACACAAGTCCCTGGCTCCTCCCACCAGTGGCAGGCATCAGTCTAAACATGGGTTCCTGACTACTTCCACCTCCTACAGGCTCTGCACATGATTTTCAAGTTCTTCCCAACAACTGCATGCATGAGTTTGCACATGATTCCGGGTTGCTCCTGCCAATTGCAGGCATCAGGTTGCATGAATCATGGCATCTACCACCAGCTGCAGGTATCACCTTAAACATGAGTTCCTGGCTCCTCCCACCAACTGAAGGCATTATTCTGCCCCTGTATTCTTGGTTCCTTTCACCAGCTGCAGGCAACATTCTAAACAAACATGAGTTTCTGGTTCCTCCCACCAGCTGCAGGCATCAGTCTGTACAGTGTCCATGGCTCCTTCCACCAGTGGCAGGTATCAGTATAAACATGAGTTCCTGATTCCTCCCGACAGCTGCAGGCATCGGTCTGCACATGATTTCCTAATTCCTCCCACCAACTGCATGTATAAGTTTGCACATTCTTGGTTGCTCCCACCAACAGGCTGATGTAGGCATCAGGCTTCACATGAGTTCCTGCCCCCCCCCCTCCCACCACCAGTGGTAGGCATCAGTCTTAACATACATTTCTGGCTCTTCCCACCAACTGCATGCATCAGCCGGCACCTGCAAGCATCACACTGCACATTAGTTCCTGGCTCCTCCCATCAACTGCAGGCATCAGACTAACTCTGAGTTTCTGGTTTGTCCTGACCAACTGCACACATCCATCTGCACCTAAATTACTAACACTTCCTACCTGCTGCAAGCATCACCATCATCCTCCATGTCAAATGTTTTTCTCTTAATTATTTATAAAGCAACCAATAAGAGAAGTCATGATTTGTGGACTCTACCATAAATCAGGTCTTCTCCTTTCGGTTAGTTTATGGTTTCAGGCACCGAGCACTTTACCACTCACTTTATTTTTATGTTTTATCTTTATGTTTCATGATGTTATGTGTTCTTTATTTTTTTTTATACACAGCAGACAATGGGGATTTGTGAAACCTGATGGTGTAATCCCTATGAGAATGACAGCCAGTGTCATTCGATGCACTTCTTCTGAGTCCAGATTGTCACGAACCCTCCCCCTGGAGGGTTGTCATTACACCAGCCTGGGCCAAAAGAACAACTTCACTATATGATGTGCAGGCATCATTATCTGAACGCCATTCAGTGCAGGAGTTGAGGCTGTTGGTAGATCTTTAGTTTCCCAGAAGGAGGTATGAAATGTGATGACAATGGGGTTGATTTACTAAAACTGGAGAGTGCAAAATCTGCTGCCGCTGTACATGGTAGCCAATCAGATTCTAAATGTAGCTTGTTTTGAATAAGCATTGATAAAAGAACCTGGAAGCTGATTGGTCTCTATGCAGAGCTGCACCAGATTTTGCACTCTCCAGTTTTAGTAAATCAACCCCATAATTTTTAGTACTCTTGTGTGAACAATAGACCATCAACCTGATTTAACCTGTATCTTCAGCCCTGTACCAACCTGGTTTTAAATTTGGGTAGAGCTGGAAACAAAGATTGAGAGATCGGATCAGAGTTTACAGCTGAATTCCTGGAGAAGTTAGACACCAACTCGTGTATCAAGCTACTAGCATCTTCTTATAGATGAAATATCCGAGTAAGCAAATCAAGGAATATATTGTCCAGCAAATTTCGGACATACACAATGAGCATCCCAGTTATAAAATGTAGTCATTAATATGTATTATTTCTTGGAATTCCAAATTTCGTATGTTGATAATGTCTGGGTCAAAATCAAAGAAATGTCTTATTAAACAATATTGACTAGAACGTAATATTTTGACTTAATGTTATATGATCTATTCAGTTAATTATCAAAATATACAATATTTTTGTACTTGAAATATCAGATATTGTCAGGGAATGAAGTTTGCTACGGTTTTTGGCTCCATTTGCAAAATACCACATGAGCCAAAGAGTATTGGCTGTGACATTCCAATATGTCCCACTGTACAGATTGGCAAAATGCAGTTTTGATTTATTTTTCATCCTACTGACTGACTATCATGTGACTGTTTTTTTTTCCACATCACTATCTTGACATTAAGAATTATAAACAACAGTTGGTTGTATCTGAGTGAATATGGAATATGTTTCAAGCCACTTAAAGGGGATTTGTCACCCTAGAATTAACTTGTTCCTAGGTTGTCTAATACATGTACCTATGAAGCCAAAATGAGCCCACTTCTGGACTGCCCTCATCTGCGCCCCTGTGGCATTTCACGTGTCACCAGTAAAACAGTTTCACTTACAAACCACTCCAGAACCTCACAAATTGTATATAGTGGACCTAAGCGCAAAATAGTATTTTTTGTCTTGAATTTTGTTTCATAAATATGAACTTCCTGATATGTGAGTGTGCCTTGGCACTCCTGTGCCTACAGCCCCATAGTTGTATATATGAGATCTAAGGCACTGCTACCTTTGATCACTAGTTTCAGATGATTTGGAGCGAGATTTGGTGAGGTCACTGTTGTGCTGCACACTGTCCTCCTTTCTGGAGGCACTGACATGAGGAAGCAAAGCCCTGCCTCTACCAAGATGGCTGTCTCCGCACAGAGACATGGTGCAGAATAAGGCATGGGAAGTCAGTAATGGATAAAGATCAGCTGCAGACAATACTGGTGACTAGTCCTTTACCCTCAGCCTGCCTTTTTGGGCACAGCTCCAGAGTTTAGTTCCTCTTTAATGTGGTGGGTGGAGTTGACATCTAAGGTAATACTGAATAGATGTGCATTTAAATGGGCAGTGTCTCTAGTAGTGATTGTAAAAAGTTGGCAAAATAAGACCAGACATATTGGGCAGGCTGTATCGATTGATCAACTTGGGTACAACCAGCCTGCCGGATTCACTTGTTTTTTTATCACAAGTGGCTGCTATAACCGCTAGCGATATTTATTGTTTTGTCCTAGGATGGACGGCTTCTCCCTCCCGCCATTACATTGTCAACACGTTTCTTGGTCTCAAACCGCTTGTTCAGAACTTTACATTCACATATGGCATAGTTCTTGGAAGAGCCTACATTGATTTTAAGAATTCGAGAAAAGGAGGAATTATAAAATAACATTACAGTAATGCATAGGCACGTCTATAAACAACATTCATCATGTGAAACCCATATAAAGAAAGTCTTACCATTAGGAGTGTAACGTAAAAAAGTCAAAGGGAGGAAGAAAAAAAAAAATGTATAACTCCTCCTTTGTTTAAACTCTTAGATGTAAGCTCTTCCAAGAACTATGCCATATCTGAGTCCTGAAGAAGCAGCTTGAGGCCACGAAACACGTTGACAATGTAACATGTGACATTAATATAGTATATGGAAAAAGGAATTATTTGACTGTGTTTTTTGATCAGTATGGTTTGTAATACCCACTGTTGGGAGATTTCATGCTACGTTTGTAATACCTTGTGATATTTTTATTACCAGTGAGCCATCCTACATCACCCGTTATTGTGTTTCTTTTTTTTTTTGGGGGGGGGGGGAATTACCAAACAGATATAAAAAAATAATTAAACTGTGTATTTAGTAGACAAAGAGGAAGCAAATTAGAGGTTTATTGTTAGGATTTACATACAACTTAATGTATTTTTAATTAAACAGTATGTTATTCTGTGTTAATTGTAAAAAATGTCAGTTCCTTGCACAGCATGGTTTAGACTGGGAGCTGTCTGTTAGAAGGGGAGAGCAATGGTTGACCTCATCAGTATGTTGTTGCTCCTTCACTATCCAAGTACAATTTAGGACATTTCTTGGCCAAGCTGTATTTCTTGTATCTGAACTTGAACACAAAAAATATATTGGAGCTTGCTAACCCTTGGTGGGGTGGCTGTATTCATTTTCTTCTTTTTTTTTTGTAAAAATGCATCTAAAAAAAAATGTAAGATAAATAAAAATCAGTTTTACAATTTTAAGAAGAAAAAAGGAAAAAATTGATTTAAACAAAAATTATAATTTTTGTAATTTGGGATGGGGGGCTGTCAGCTAGACTGTACAGGACCACTTGATTTCTAATGGCAGCCCTGACTGTAAGCTGTAATATATTAAATATTTGTTCTTGGGATTAGTTATCCTTTAACTGCTGGAGAAAAGTGAGGTCACATGCTGGTCCTGGCAGAGATGTCTGGATTTGAAAATTGGCTAAACAAAATTATAACATTTTTCAGTAGGTAAGACGATTAACACATGTTTTAGCTATGAATGCAGTAATTACCTTCCCATTGCATTGTTCACCTATGAGAGCCACAGTATGTGATATAACCGGTCATTCCTAGAATACATACGCTTATGATTGCCTGCTAAGGCACCCAGTACTGTCCTTTTCCCTGTTATAGCTTCACCCTGCGATTTGCTGCTGGCATATGACTTGTCCTTCTCATTCCAGCAACTCAAATGGATGGTGGGAGTGAAGAAAACAGTAGATATTAGCAGCTGTTGGAGAGCCTGTTTTTTTGCCTTTCCCATTAAATATTATGATTTTGAAAATCAAAATCAAATCTCAAAAATTAAATTTTAGGTAACTTTTTAGATGTATTTTGGAGTCAGCCATTTATCTATTAAAGTGGAACTATCATCCCATAATAGTCATGATATTGCAAATGGAAAGGATTAGATAAGACCATTGCTTACTATGATAAATATTTGAATGTATTTTTAAAAAGTTAACTTAAACTCAAGCCATCTCTTCTACGCCCTTATGGTTATGGTTATCCCCCTAGGTCAGCCTTTCTCAACCTTTTCAACACAGAGGAACCCTTGAAATAGTTCTCTGGTCTTGGGGAACCCCTGCTAAAAATGAGAAATCTACAACTCATGATACATTAGTGTGATGGTCAGTGGGAAGAATGGTCCTTACACTTGTGGTCATTGAGAAGAATTACCTCCTTACAGATAGCTAAAAAGATCAATGGTGTGTGTGGGAACTTATCTGAGAGGTAGAAATTGCCCAATGCTGAAGGAACCCCTAGAAACCTCTGGATGAACCCTAGTTGAGAATCACTGCCCTAGGTTGTAGTAGCAGTGGGGGAACCGGTTCTTTTGCCTTTATCAATAAATATTTTGATTTTGAAAATTAAAATCAAATCTGAAAAATACAACTTTTAGGTCACGTTTTAGCTGTGTTTTGGCGTCAGCCATTTATCTATTAAAGTGGAAATATCATCCTATAATAGTCATGATATTGCAAATGGAAAGGGTTAGATAAGACCATTGCTTACTATGATAAATATTTGAATGTATTTTTAAAAAGTTAACTTAAACTCAAGCCATCTCGTCTACACCCTTATGGTTATGGTTGTCACCCTAGGTTGTAGTAGCAGTGGTGGAACCGGTTATTTTGCCTTTATCAATAAATATTTTGATTTTGAAAATTAAAATCAAATCTGAAAAATTAAATTTCTAGGTCACTTTTTATCTGTATTTTGGGGTCAGCCGTTTATCTTAAAGTGGAACTATCATCCTATAATAATTGCGATATTGCAAATGGAAAAGGGTTAGGTAAGATTGTTGCTTACTACAATAAATATTTGAATGTATTTTTAAAATGTAAACTCAAGCCATCTCTTATACACCCTCATCATTATATATATATACACATCTTGTCATGGCGGGGCTTGAGTTCAACCTGAACAAGGTGATAGTAGTAGCCTAGCAACAGTCTTCTTCTGATATCCTGTTGTGAAGAGAGAAAGAGAGATTAGAACATTTCTCCTTCTGGTATTGTATAGCTCCATCTTTTTTATGATCATCTTCTTAGGAGAGCATAGATGCCTTGAAACCCTAACTCTCTCTCAACCTAACCTCCTAGCACTGCCATCTATTGAGGATGACAACATCTCAATCTCACACTCTGTAGCCTCAGACTTTCTTCTTCTTTGCAGATCAGTGTCTTCTGCAAAATGGAAGGTTCTCTTTAACTATTAATTATTCCCCTAACTAGAATCCCTAATACCGCCAGCTATTTAACTGTATTAATATAAATTTAGGAAAAATATGTATATAATGCAGAAGTCAATACGATAGAGAGGCTTAATTCCTTTTATTTTCCTGGGCTTTTATTTTGCTAGCAGATGTTAAATTTGGTGCAGTCATATCACAGCTGTGTGGCATCAAAGCTCAATCTGGGTTTGAGTATGCAAATGGGCCCATGAATATAAGCTTTGCTTCCGTTATTCCACAATCCAGCACGCTAATATATATTGTATATGCCGTACAGAGAGAGAGGGGGAAAAAAAAGAAGCCGATATTATTAAGATAATGCGGCCAAGTAAGTGAGGTAGGCGTATTTCCCAGCTCGCGCACAAAAGAGGCAAGCGCTCTCCTTCACAATTTAGTTTACTAAACAAAGACGGGATGCTCGCGTGGAATGCTGCTGCATAGAACTTTCAATTCTGTTCTTTTCAATCGCACTTCAAAACACAGCTGTGCTGGTCCCTCCACCATTGTGGCCATTGGTATGCAAATCGACATAATGCGTGAGATCTTTTACTTTCTTTCTTTACAAGCTCTTCAGCGTGATTGTTACATATCTTTTATGAGCGCTGCGTATCATTTTATTACAGGAATGGAAACTTTGTTATATCCGAAAAGGATGCAAGTTGACACCTTGATTTGGAATCACTACCACCTAAAGCCTCAGGCGGGACCACTGGGGTTGTATAAATTATGAGAGGCTATGGCGCTTATGTAAGAAGGGGCGGCAGTAAAGTGCAACATATACATGTAGGTAGTGGGTCATCATGGAATCTAGTCATAGAGAGGAGATGACAGGTGCTGGAAATTAGCATTTTGAGTTGGATTGAACTGGTTGGCAGATTGGCCAACCTGTAGGTGTGTAATTAATTTGAGGAGGCGATAAACTTACCTTGATTGCTACAGTTCTCAATCTCCACCTTCCACTTTCTCCGCCCATAGAAGTCAACTGTTCTAAGTAGCACAATGTACCAGTTCCTGGAGAGCTTGGGTCTTGCAGATGCCCACTTAATATTATTCAATAGAAGTGGGCTTCCCAGCACAACTTGACGCCATCTAGCATTAAAGCTTCCCTTCAGCCCACAATTTCTTGAATCTGGTAGAGTGACCCATAGGATTAGGTAGAGAAATTAACCCACAGTCTGATGGGAACAAACAGCTTTACCAATGAAACCTGCCAGCAGGCATCACAGCTCAATAGTATTTCTCTTTTTTGTTTATATTAATTGTAAGCTTTTGTTCACACTACTTTTAAGCATTTCCATATCCTGAACCAACTGCCTCCACATAGGTATGAGTAGCCAAAGTTAGAGTCTGAAGAATAATGGACTCCTAACTCCTAACTGACCAGTGAGTCAAGTTCCTTGTCAACCTTTGACAGCTGCTCTGTTTTTCTTCTACAATTTCTTCACGCCTAATAAACCACTGATGTAGGGTCCAACCTCAAGTGCTTCCCCATCACAAGAATAGCTGGTGTATGCTTTGAGAGGGTAACCAAAGAACCCTTCTCCTTAAGGTCTAAAATAGAGAACTACTGGCCACAACTATGCAACTACCTGCCTTTTCTACATTTTTTCCCAGTAAAATCATGTATGCTATACTGAGATCTTAGGGATCTTAGAGATCAGAAATTCTATGATGTACCATCATCCCATTATACATATGTCTTTTTTTTTTTTTTTTACTATAAAATTCTGAACATGTCAACATTGGAACCTAAGGAAAATGAGAGTATTAGCCCATGGCAGTGAAAATCACAACCTCTTTGTAATAAAGATGAGACATCTTCTCTAGCTCTGTACAATGAAAGCAATTGTACAAACCAATGGTGACATTGCATATAAACAAGACAGCTTTAATACTTCAAGATATAAAGTGTACAATAATACTAGTATACAAGGAAAACTGAAAATGTGGTTGAGGGTGAAAAGAGATGGAGCAGGTAGAAACTCACCTTTATGTGTTAGCAAGGTCTTAAAGATTTAGACCCCCTTTATGTTGTGCTTTGACATTCATTTTCACTTTTTTTTTTAAAGCAGGCCTAGACTCGAAAATTTAAGATTTGCTAACCTATAAGGAACATTTAGAAATGTTACATGTGTCCGAAGAGTACCCTGTAAAGTCAACTATTTGTAATGAATGCCTCTTAAAATACAGCAGTGCAATTACAAAATGGCCACCGTGGCTTCTTTTTTTGGGACAGCTAAAGAGATTGTCACTTTAGTTGACCTCAAAGGAGGAGAACCAGAGGTCATGTCCTGAAAATAAGTCACAAAGTAGGAACGTAAACATTGACAGTATTTCCACCATGCTTCATGGGTGAAAGAAAAGACATACAGTTATGGCATTTGCATTTAACAATATTTTTACACACAGCACAGGGTATTTTTATCACTGGGGCCCCTTGTCTGCATGAGGCAGTTTATGTAAAAAATGAACTTAGCCTCTTTATAGTTACATAGTTTGAAAAAAGACACAAGTACATCTAGTTCAAACAACAATGAAAAAATAAATGCCTAATTAAATAGAAAATGTCCTTATACAGAACCCTATGCCCACAGTACATCAATAGAAAGACAAAAAATAAACCCAATACAGTAATACCTTGGATTACGAGCATAATTTGTTTCAGAAGAATGCTTGTAATCCAAAGCACTCGTATATCAAAGCGCGTTTCCCCATAGAAAATAATGGAAACTCAGATAATCCGTTCCACAGCCACTGCTTGTCTATGCAGTACTGCATGTGGCCAGAGGTGCGGGGGCACCAGAGACACTCTGAGACGCTCGGATACCACTCGTAGACACTTGGAGACTCTCAGAGACACTCGGGAACAGAGTGTTTCCGAGTGTCTTCTAGCGACTTTGAGTGTCTTTCGAGCGGCTCCGAGTGTCTCCAAGCGTCACGGCACCCCCGAACCTCTGGCCAAATGCAGTACTGCACACCCCAGAGGCTTGAATCCTGCTCATCTTACGAGACATCATATGTGCCACAACATTCATCTCCCCACAAAGGAACAGGATGGGGGGAGGGAAAGGGGAAGAAGAACCACCACAGGTAGCAGGGAGACAGACAAACTAACCCCCCGTATGCCATTGCCTACCTAGAGGAGAACTATCTCACCACACTCCTCCCATGGAGATGGGGCATGAAGGCCCATATACATCCCCCTAACCAAAAATTATCTACAACCTGGTTGGAGCTAGATCCATCCATAGGACTCACGCCCCCACTATACATACCCTCCGCTCACCCCGCATCCACACTGGGGCCAAGCTAAACATCCTAGAGAAGAAAATACAGTATGTGTTCCCAGTCAACAGGAAATGTGACTAGGAGTAAGGATGAGCCGAACACCCCCCCCCCCCCCCGGTTCGGTTCGCACCAGAACATCCGAACAGGCAAAAAATTTGGAAGAACACTCAAACACCGTTAAAGTCTATGGGACACAAACATTAAAAATTAAAAGTGCTAATTTTAAAGACTTATATGCAAGTTATTGTCATAAAAAAATATAATGTATAAATGCAATTTTTTTTTTAAACTGCAGTTTTTTCAGGAGCAGTGATTTTTTTAATGCTTAAAGTGAAACAATAAAAAATAAATATTCCTTTAAATATCATGCCTGGGGGGTGTCTATAGTATGCCTGTAAAGTGGTGCAGTTTTCCCATGTTTAGAACAGTACCACAGCAAAATTACATTTCTAAAGGAAAATATTTAATTTAAAACTAATCTGTAATGTATTGTCGGGTCTCGGCAATATAGTTAAAACTCATTGAAAAAAAAAAAGGGCATGGGTCCCCCCCCCAGTCCATTACCAGGCCCTTTGGATCTGGTATGAATATTAAGGGGAACCCTGAACCAATTTTTTTTAAAAAAATTGCGTGGGGGTCCCCCCAAAATCCATACCAGGCCCTTCAGGTCTGGTATGGAAATGAAGTGCCAAATTAAAAAAAATGGCCTAGGGCCCCCCCAAAATCCATACCAGACCCTTCATGGGTCCCTCCAGGCTGTAGGAAAAGAGGGGGGATGAGAGAGTGCCCCCCCTCCTGAACCGTACCAGGCCACGTGTCTTCAACATGGGGAGGGTGCTTTGGGGTCTGACCCAAAAGCACCTTGTCCCCATGTTGAAGGGGACAAGGGCCTCATCCCCACAACCCTTGCCCGGTGGCTTGGGGGTATGTGGGCAGGGGGCTTATTGGAATCTGGAAGCCCCCTTTAACAAGAGGAACCCCAGATCCCCCCCCCCTATGTTAATTGGTAACGGGGTACCCCCTACCATTTCACAAAAGAAAATGTCAAAAATGGTAAAAAAGACAAGAGATAGTATGGGACAAGTCCTTTATTAAAAAAAAAAATGTCCAGCAATGTAAATTCATGCCGCCCGACGGGCTGAAAAAGTAAAAAAAAAACCTGCAACAGTTCCGCCTCCATGGGACACTCCTGCCTATATTGTATATAGCTGAGGGCGGAGCCACCCGGGGATGTAAACGGGTGACCCCGCCCCCCTCTGATGCCATAGGGTCTTAGTTCAAATGACCTAGGGGCCCCCAAAGATTTCCCTTAATTTGCAGGGATTTCCTATCACTTCCTGTTTTGGCTATGGGACAGTGCTGATTCGCCCTGTGTTGATCACATGCACCGCATCCGCAGTTACTATAGCTGTAGTGATCTAATATGATCGTTCCTTCCTCGTAGATGGAATATAGTTATTAAAAGTATTGTCTCCGCAGCAAAACCCGATTCTCCCAGAGAGAGATTTTATTGACTTCCAAAACAGAACAGTCTTACAGATGACAAAAATCCAACAGAGTTCATATCACGACAGTGCTAGTAAATATTTAGAGCCCCATGGAGACATGTGACTCTTGGGTGCCTTCGTAAGAACACACACTTCTAAACAGATTGAACGTCCTGTTATATCCCCCCCACACACACTGAATGTCTGAGCAATTTGATTGGGCGTTTCCATTAAATGCTTTGATCTGCCCCGGTCTTTCAGAGTGACCGGAGACAACCCCACGCTGTGAATAGTTGTAATTATAAAGCTGCCCCAATTTACATTCTTGCATATTCCCCCTTTGATATGTGTGAATACTGATTAGATTAAGATAATCATTATCTGTTCCAGTGAGTCTGGTCTGGCCATTTGTCCTTTGACCAACAAACCCTCTTTTAATATGCGCAATTAGATAACGGCTACCAAAGCGGCCGGCCTAGAATAACCTTGTCTTTAGAATGCCTAAATAAAAACACTACATATAATAAATATATATATAACATATATATATATATATATACACATGTATACATATATATATATATATATATATTAGACACAATATACTACAATAGCAAGCATGCTTTACTGAATATACAGACTGATTTTAATGTTGTGGGTTTAGTATAACTCCCAACTTTTTGAGATGGCAACGGGGGACACCTATTAGCAAAAGTGTGTAGCCACAGGACACACCCCCTGCCACGCCCCTTTTAAAGGAGAATTTTACCAAAAATATGAATGAATAAACCCAGAAGTACTAGCAGAGAAGAGAAAGGTGGCGGCACATCCAGTATAAAATCTATATATATTATTGTAGATACATAAAAAGGGACAGACAAGACATGCACTCACAGCTGAAAGAACAATTCAGCAGACGCGTTTCACACACCTGTGCTTAGTCATTGCTTAGTTCCTGCACTACTTTTGGTGACTTCTGGGGCGATTTCAATAGACATCTGTAAAAAGTTGTGTGGTCAAGACCAGAATCAATCAATTTAATAAGTATGGCACCAATATCCCTTCTATATATACAGAGAACTAGGTTTGGGAGGTATGGGACTTTATAGGTGCACTTCAATATAAATACACAGACCACAGTTATAAAATATATATAATTTTATTAAATGAAAAAATATCATAAAAATATTACATACAATACATCCATGTCCAGTTTTGTATGTAAGGACACTTTTGGTGATGTTAAATCACTGTATCCATGTTCATATTTCTACATGTTTCGCCATACGGCTTCTTAAGGAAAAAACTTGGAATTTCATCTACTCAATAATTGAGCGTGGGAGCCAGGTTATAGCCAAAAGATGGAGGAGTGAGGTCCAATGGTCCAAAACAATGCAACCGACCCACTGAGTGATCGCTCCAAATGTGCCGGATCGCCCATAGGGAGGGGTATGGAAGAAGAAGTAAACTTAGCAAAAGAGTATGTAACTTGAAAAACTTCATTTGGGTAAAACAAACTGGGAGCCTAGGGATATATCAGACGGCATCAGTTGCCTGACCAGACGGCAGCCAACTTTATAATTCCTCCTCTGTTACCAACACCATCCGTGGGTCAAAGGACTCCTAAGGAGGGGGCCCTACCACTGTTCACAGGTATCACTGATGCAATCTGTATTCCGTCATAAACATGTGAGGCTCCCAGGGACACCAACACTCACTTCAATAGACATCTGTACATGAACCTGCACAGATGTCTTACAAGTCGCCCTCTGAAGTCGGACTGTAATGCTTTCAAAGCCATGTTCATTGTGAACGAGGGCTACCTCTCATAGGCAAAAGCATTAGTGAGCTGATAAGTGTCTTCCATCGGTCAGCTGAAAGACAGGAGGTGGGGCTTAGCACCAGCAAGGGGCAGGTTTAATCCTGACCTGGTGGAAATACAAAGGTCCCATGTACAGCCTGGTCCTAGGGTCTAAGGGGCATAAGCTCCCTTCAATTGTGTGCATTCAACATTTAAACACATATACAGTGGAACCTTGGTTAAAGAGTAATGTGGTTAACAAGCGTTTTGAAAGACGAGCGTTTTGAAAGACGAGCAACTATTTTTTTTTAATTCTG
Organism: Lithobates sylvaticus; assembly: GCA_028564925.1. Lineage (NCBI taxonomy): Eukaryota > Metazoa > Chordata > Amphibia > Anura > Ranidae > Lithobates > Lithobates sylvaticus. The sequence goes on from CM053031.1 coordinate 39,360,361, forward strand.
ACTTGGTTTGCGAGTGGTGTCTCGCAAAACGAGCAGAATTCAAGCTAATGGGGTGTGCAGTACCACATTTGGCCAGAGGTTCTGGGGCGCCGGGGACACTCAGAGCCTTTCCAAGGCTTTGCCACTTTAGCCGAGCTGTCCCCGAGTATTATGGAGGCTCTACGCCCCCCCACACCTCTGGCCACATGCGGTATTGCATGTAATAGAAGTCAATAGGGAACAAATTATCTTCGATTCCATTGACTTCTATGGGAAAACTCGCTTTTATATGCAAGTGCTTTGGATTACACGCATTCTCCTAGAACGGATTATGCTCGTAATCCGAGGTTCCACTGTATTTACTAAGATCAAAGTGCAAAAAATCATAGCATCCTTGTTCTGAAAAATAAACATTTTTGTATCAGTGACAATTATTTCCTAGAGATGAAGGTGTGCAATTGAATCTACTAAGATACCGGAGTTAGCAGAAAGGGACTTGCATCTTTCAGCTCTGCATTATTTGTTCCTTGGAAGTGTCATATTTTGCCTGCCACATTGTCTCCATTTCACATCTGATATATTTTTTTTTTTTCAAAGCCTCGAGTTTTTACGCAGGTTATAGTTTTCAGTCAAGCAATCAGCTCCCATAAATCAAGTTACAAGGAAGAAATCATTTGCACATCATTTAAGGACTGTTTGCTTTGAAACACTCACCTCAGGTCCTTTAGCATAGACTTTCCCTCTAAAGAATTCTATTATTTGTTTTGTTCTCTGTGATTTAAAAGTCCTGGGTAAAATTCATTGCAGTTGTTTGAAGATTAATAAAATAAAATGCATATTTATTCAGCCGAGACTGAAAAAGCCCTTGTTAAAATGATCGTATAGTTCTCCCCTGGGCATGGTATAATACAAAAATGTCTATCTGAAACTCTCCATAGAATTGTTCAAAACAGCTCAAAAAGCTGAAGTTCAAGGGACTGATCTCGTATATATGGCTTCTATAAACATTAATCCTTTCTTTCCAAGACAGGTCCCTTCCGTGGGATAAACAGATATTGTTGGTTGGTTGTCCTTTTCTTTAGGATGTTGTATCAATGATCAAAAGACACCTAGGTAGGGCAGCCTCAGGCAATAAGAAAAATCAATCGGTGAAACACTAATGTGGGAAAAACTGCACCTGTTCCTGAATTAGAAAGTCACCCCTCGTGTACATTTAATTTGAAATTTCCATCCATTACAGCGAAATTCAGCAAGCTTTTCTCAGTTCTTCTGGGCAGGACTTAGGTCGGACCATATAACGTTAACGAGCAGGCTGAATGTACCAGCCTGATCGTTAACGAATCCGGCAGGCCGGGTGAAACCAGCCTGCCACATTCTCTTGCGATTATCATAAGCGACTGCTATAGCTGCTAGTAATAATCTCTGTCTTTTCCCAGCGGGGGGGGGGGCGGCTTTCCCCGGCAACTCCCTGCTCCCCTCACCAGGAGAAGACAATTGCCCAGAAGGAGAGATTCCCACATCAACACTCTCTGTGCCATCTATAATATAATGGAATATACATACATCCAAGTTTTCCGCAAGAGAATCTATCAAACTGTAAACTACCCTCTAGCCAAAGCCAGGGGTTGACACAAGGTGTTTGAGCAGGATTGCTCAAGGATTCGGGTGTGGACATTTTCAATGTGCAGTACGGAGTTTGGGTATTTACCTTCTGGGCCACTATTAGAGTACCCTGCCCCCGATAGTGCACCGGGTATGGTTCTCATCACCGCCTTATCATCGCTTTGTCTGGTACCATGAAATGTCACTTGATGAATGTATAATTGATTGTGATGCTATGTCATATCATGTAGGCTGGTTCAACCGCTTTTTCTCTGTTCTGTAATTTATCCTTCAATAAAGAACAGTCCGTTGGATTTCTATACACTGTATTTCACCTTATAAGCTCAGTTTTCTGTTAAAAATAACTGTGAATTGCAAAACTCCGGTGGGTGTAACAAGATGTCCGCTTGGCCCCTTCTCGGTGTATTGTTGCTATGGAGGAGTGCGGGGTGTAGCAAGATGGCGGCGACGAAACGTCACTTCTGTTACCAATTCTAACAGGTCGCCTAATCTAATGGAATACCTACTCTGACTGAGGGAACATGGAAAAAATGGGGAGAAACTTGCTGGAGCTGAACTAACTAAACAGAAGGGGAGAACAAAGGGAGAAACCAAATCACAAAGTAAAGTTGTGCACCAAAATCTCCACAAGAATCAACATACTACTGTAGTAACCTGATGTAGTACAATACCACACATAACAAATACATGTAAGTGGGACAGAACAAAAAGCCCAGATGGAGTCTCACACCTCTCTTTAAAGCCCTATACCTCTGTATGTTAAAATTGATAACTGACATTTGCTTGGAAATACTTTAAAATACATTTTCTCTCAAATGCCGCTTCATATTCAGCTCTTCCAGCACAGAGGACTGAGTTGCAAAGTAATGGGTACGTTCCTCAGCACAAGCATGCTCACCCAGAATTGTATTGTGTCATATCAGGCCCCTTACTGAAAGTTGAATCTTGAGTTCACTTGGTCAAACTCCAGTGCCTAACAGACTGTGCAATCATTTTTAGAATCCTTGCACATGTGCTATGACAGAAACATAGAAAGAAGACTATGAAAATGGAGGTTATGAATACAAGTTCTATTTAGGCTTTAATCTGAACCCCCTTCTCTGTACAAACTTCTTAATATTTGCCAAAATCTGTCCAGTATCAGAGCCTACATTAACAATTCATTCAACTACTCATCTGCTCAGGTAGGCTATCATGTTGCATAGTAGTTACTAAACTAAAAGGAGATTGTAAAATTGTAATGCCGCGTACACAAGATTGGAATTGTCGTTGGAAAAAGCTCTGATGGTTTTCCCGTCGGAATTCCGACGGAATTCCATTCAAACTGTCTTGCCTACACACGGTCACACCAAATTCCGACCGTCAAGAACGCGGTGATGTACAACACTACAACGAGCCGAGTTCAATGCTTCCGAGCATGCGCCGAATTGTTTGCGAGCATGTGTCGAATTGTTTCCGAGCATGCGTAGGAATTTTGCGCATCAATTGCTACAGACGATCAGAATTTCCAATAGAAACCTTTTCTGTCGGAAAAATTGAGAACATGCTCTCAATTTTTTGCTGTCGGAAATTCGGCCAGCAAAATTCCGATCGAGCCTACACGCGGTCGCATTTTCCGATAAAAAGCTCTCATCTGTCTTTTTCTGTCCGGAATTCCGATCGTGTGTACGCGGCATAAGATGTTTAGCAAAGGGGCTAAAGTGGAGCAACACTGGAGATGACCAAAAAAAAAACACTTTCGTCATCATTACTGGTAAGGCAAACTTCTAGCACACAGATGAATACATGAATGAAATACGTATATATAATATTTTAACTGCTGAAGGATTTATAATTCTGTCCATCCAGTCTTGTGATATATTGTACATTTTCCACACTGCACAACCATGTAGCTCCTAATTAGAGTGAGCTTGTTGACATACAAAATACATACCTTTCCCACTGCTCTTGTTGCCAAATGCTGCTCCCATCCTGAGGAACGGTCCCCTGAAATCCAATGAGAAACAAACACTTCTGGGAGTGTCGATGTCCGTAGTCCCCTGCAGCCGATTCCTCTGGCTGACCTCTACATCATCATTGTCACCTGTAATGGGTGGAGGGCAGAGGAAAGAAACCACGGAGGGCTGCGGGGAACCCAGAAGGTCAACACTCCTGGAATTGTTGTTTTTCCAGTGGATGTAAAAGGACCACTCCTTGGGATTGGAGTACTGGAGTAATAGAAGAACCTCCACTGACTTATTGCTACAGTCTTTCCCTTTATGCAGATTCGTATGCAGTAACTGTTAGAGGTGAGAGACTTAAGCCCTATAACTACAGACTACCAGGAGGGCTACATGTACAGGTCCTCTCCTGCCCAGCATGTCACTGAATGGAATGGGGGGGGGGGGTTGGGTCGGGAATGTAACATTTTTTAAAACTGTTAAATTGATGAGTTTAGTTCTGCTTTAACTGCTTACGGACCACCCGCCGGCAATGTACTGTGGAGGGGCATCCCGTGCAGGCAAGGTACCCACAAGTTGCTGCCTGCTCCCAGGTTTAGGGCCTGCGAATGCGTGTCCCCTGTCGACACCCGCTGTGATTACACACAGTGGGAGTCTGTCAGCAAGTCCCGGCTAATGATTCATCTCCAAGAGTAGACCTGCTGATCAACTGTGTCCAATCACAGCCCAGAGCCCTGCGTTGACAATGAACATAGGGCTCTGTACAGAGGGAATGATCTCTGCAAAGCAGGGATAAGAAACAAAGATCTAGTAAAAACAGCACACATTATTCACATTACACATTGTTAGGCACACATTTAACCCCATAGATGGTAACCCCTTCCCAGACAGTGTCCTTAGTACAGTGAGTGTATATATTACTAGCACTGATTACTGTATTAGTGTCATTGGTGATGTCAGTTAGTCAGTTCCCTCCCAGCATCAGTTAGTGTCAGATTGCCGCACTATCACAGTCCCATTATAAGTTGTTGATCACCGCCACTAGTAGTATAAAAAAAAAAATAATAATAATTCACGCAAACCAATCTATATACACTATTGCGCTTTTTTTTTTCTTTCATGTAGCTAAATATATTTTGACCAAAAAATTCTATTTTTTGCATGTTTTTGTTGGATATGTTTTACTGCAGAATGTAAAAAATATTGGTGTTTTTTTTTTTTCAAAATGTTTGTTTTTCCTTAAAATGCAGTGGTGATCAAATACCAAAAAACAAAAACAAAACACGCGCTGGCGTATAACACGCACCCCAAGTTTAGGAGGGAAGTTTAAGGAAAAAAACTTTTAGGAGGGATGTTTAGGGAAAAAAAAACTTACATTTTAAATGCCCATCAATGCAGCCTTATCAGTTTCCATCTGCAGCCTTGCCCAGTGTCCATCTGCAGCCTTGCCCAGTGTCCATCTGCAGCCTTCCCCAGTGTCCATCTGCAGCCTTGCCCAGTGTCCATCTGCAGCCTTGCCCAGTTTTCATATACAGCCTTGCACAGTGTCCACCTGCAGTCTTGCCCAGTGTCCATCTGCAGCCTTGCACAGTGTCCATCTTCAGCCTTGCCCAGCGACCATCTGCAGCCTTGCCAGTGTCCATCTGCAGCCTTGCCCACTGTCCATCTGCAGACTTGCACAGTGTCCATCTGCAGCCTTCCCCAGTGTCCATCTGCAGCCTTGCCCAGTGTTCATCTGCAGCCTTGCACAGTGTCCATCCTCAGCCTTGCCCAGTGTCCATCTGCAGCCTTGCACAGTGTCCATCTGCAGCCTTGCCCAGTGTCCATCTGCAGACTTGCACAGTGTCCATCTGCAGCCTTCCCCAGTGTCCATCTGCAGCCTTCCCCAGTGTCCATCTGCAGCCTTGCCAAAAATTGCAGCATGATTGGTTTTTAAATTCAGCGCCGTTGAGATACACAGAGCCGGATGTCCTATGTATTCGTCTCCTATCGGCTCGTCTCGCAGTCACGCCCCGTCCCACTCCTTGGCCCGGCTTCTATGATGGACACAACACCTGTCCAATGGCGGAACGTAAAGGCTAGGAGGTGGGACTGGGCGTGACTGCGAGCGGAGCAGAGCCTAGCCTAGTACACAGTACACTCGGCTCGGCTTGGTCTATTTCGGCAGCGCTCCTCTTCCCTCAGTGACAGCAGGGATCGGCCTATAACACGCACCCACGATTTCCCCCTGATGTTAAGGGGAAAAAAGTGCGTGTTATATGCCAATAAATACGGTATATAAATTTAGTTTGGGTACAGCGTTGCATGACCATGCAATTACCAGTTAAGGTAGTGCTAAAAACGAAAAAAAAATGGCCTGGTCATGAAGTGGGTAAAACCTTCCAGAGCTCAAGTGGTTAATAAATAAAGAGCTGCATTAATTTGTGTCTTTTATACCTGCCCAAAATTAAGCTTTAACTCCCATCCACCCCACAATATCATTTTATCCCTTAGCTCAATATTAGCAACCTTTCCTTTTGTTAAGTATAAACTCTTTGAACGATTTATAAAAAGATTTTTAAAAAATCTGAAGACTGTATCTTCTCCTCAGATCAAAACAAAACACGAGCAGTTTCAGCAAAAACTTCTCTCCGGATTTCAATGGATGATTGCTACCTATTCACAGGGTTCCATAATGTAGCACAATTTCGGCACAATGAATACAGCCTTTCAATAGCAGGATGCGAGATAACAACATGAGTAAAGTAATAGCACGAAAAACAAATTTAAATTTCTTTAGACATTATCTACAGCAGACAATGCCTGGCCGCAAAGACTCATTTATGTCGGGAAGAATAAGCAATGGGCCTTTATTGATATTTTAAGCGCATTATACGACAGGTGATGGCAAAGTTAGTTGGGTAATGACAACACCTGCGGCGTGTGTAGACGAGATGATTTGAGTCTGTCTGACGAGGCCGCGAGGAGAGAAAAAAAAATAAAAAATAAAAAGATCCGCTTTTGTGTATGCAGCGCACATTGCATCTTCCAGAATTGCCTCGCTACGAGATTTTTATTTTGTGTGTTTGGAAAGAGTTCATTTTTGGTACGTCCTACTGCATGTTTATATTTCTGCGATTTGAATTTAATTAATGAGGATGGGAAGCAGCTGTGAGGAAGAGGCTGTGGGCACTGGGTAGCTCGGATGATTTGGGGAATTAGAACAGGAACATGTTAACTTTTCAAGGCCAAGCACATCAATAGCGGTGATGTTTGGCTAATGATTCGCAACACCTGTACCTTGATATAAAGTTCGAGTGACTGTCTTGTTTCCCCGTCTCTCTAAATGAATATTATTTTTTTTTCCCCTCCGTTAGATCGTTGCGCGTTCAAATGCGGGCTACCAGCCAAGCGCCAGCTTTTTATCTTCTATTACGGTGACACTTTACTGCAGTTGAGTGTCTTTTTCACAGCTAATGACTAAATATATCTAATCATAGATTATTCAGCGTTTATCCAGCGCTTCGGTGCCAGGTAGCCTATGCATAAGGAGGTTTCACCTACATCAATACACCAAGCACGCATAATGCCACTGAATTATCCAAATGTCAACAGCCTGTGTAGTTTTTTTTTTGTTTGTTTTTTACAGTTCAGAAACTACTGTGATCATTTAATTTTTGTTTATGTGGCATGTTGCATTTTGTCATTATGCTAGATTGTTGCTGAAAGAATTAAAAAATATATTTTTTGAAAAAAGATGCATGACACTGGAACGTAAATGTTTTTGAATTTTAAGCTAAACTCCAACTTTGGTAAAGAATTAAAAAATGCACTGGCCAGGGAAAGTTAAAGAAGGACTTCTGGGGGGAAAAATGGAGTGGACCTACACCCTGGAAAGAGACTTTAAATCCTAAATGTGTAATTTTTGTATTAATTTATTTTTGTTAATCAGCACAAGGTACCGTATTTCGTCGAGTATAGGCCGACCCAAATATAAGCCGAGGCACCTAATTTTACCACAAAAAAACTGGGGAAACGTATTGACTCGAGTATAAGCCTAGGATGGGAAATGCAGCAGCTACTAGGTAAAAAATGTCTACCTGCAGCCTCACTGTGCCCATCTGCAGCCTCACTGTGCCCATCTGCCGCCTCACTTTGCCCATTTGCAGCCTCACTGTGCCCATTTGCAGCCTCACTGTGCCCATCTGTAGCCTTACTGTGCCCATTTGCAGCCTCACTGTGCCCATCTGTATCATCAGTGCCCATCTGCAGCCTCACTGTGCCCAACTTCCGCCTCACTTTGCCCATTTGAAGCCTCACTGTGCCCATCGGCAGCCTCACTGTGCCCATCTGCAGCTTTACTGTGCCCATTTGCAGCCTCACTGTGCCCACCTGTATGATCAGTGCACATCTGCAGCCTCACTGTGCCCATCTGCAGCCTCACTTTGCCCATCTGCAGCCGCACTGTGCCCATCTGCAGCCTCACTGTGCCCATCTGCAGCCTCATTGTGCCCATCTGCAGCCTCACTGTGCCCATCTGCGGCTGTACCTTTGATTACTAAAAACAGCGGGTGTCTCCCGCTGTGTCATGCAGTCTGTTTGGTGGCCGTCCATTGTAACAAAGCCTCTTCGTTCATGATAGACGGAACACTGATACAGTTTCCCAGCATTGTATCAGTGTTCCGTCTATCATGGATGAGGAGGAGGCGGGGATTTTTTACAATGGACGGCCGCCGAATAGACTGCATGACACAGCGGGAGACACCCGCTGTTTTAGTAATCAAAGGTATAGCTGTAGATGGGCATGACACAGTTGCAGACACCCGCCGTTTTGGTAATCAAAGGTACAGCTGCAGATGGGCACCCTCACGCGAGATCCTCACTCGAGTATAAGCCGAGGGGTCGTTTTTCAGCCTAAAAAATGTGCTGAAAAACTTGTCTTATACTCGAGTATATACGGTACATTACTTAAGTGTCCCTTGTGCTGTTAGCTACTGTCTTAGTGCAAATCTTCAGTCCTCTGGATCCCCCCCCCCTCCATATCCCCCACAGCAGTAATCTTTTGTTGCTGTGAGGGTTAATACAGCCCCTGGACCTTTCATAGGCACTCACCAAGAGTGCTGACAATGCTTCTATTTTCCGTCCCCCTCCTCCAGTCATAGGAGCTGTACTATAGCTTATATCTAAGAAAAACACTGTGAATGGAGCTATGATAGCATGCAGGAACTGCATGTTTCCTGGTTTGTATTATTACTCGTGTGGGTAGGCACCATCTCATGGCCATGGGCCAATCTGCTTCACCAGGCCCTACGCACAAAAGCATCACTGAGCACCAATTAACCTCCACTAGCTCTTCACGACACATGTTGCATTTGATAATGTCCAGCCTTAAAGGCAAAGAATGGAGCCACCACATTAAAGAAGTCCAAGCTAGAGGAACTAATTAGAGTGGAGTTCCACCCTAACAAAAAATATTTCATTTATGTGCATAAAAAAAAACTTTAAGCTTAAAACGGTTCCCACCTATCTTCTAACTCCCATACTAACTAAAAGGAAGATGCATATACTTACCTATTCTCAGAGTGCTCCGGTCTGCTCACGTGATCTCCCCAGCAGCTGGCTTCAGGGAATAGGAGACAGCGCCAACAATGGATGGAATGCCTTGGTGGTGACATCATCCTACGCTTTCTATGGGGCATCTGTTGTCAGCTATCCCTCATCTCCCCTGAAGCCAATTGCGTTGACCAGACTGGAGTGCCCTGATAACAGGTAAGCATAAGCATCTTCTTTCTACTTAGTAATTAGGATATATGTTAGAAGATGGGTGTGAGCAGTTTTAAGCTTAGTAAGTTCTAGCCTGGACTTCTACTTTAACTCACATGGCCCTGTATACATGTGGTTCCATGCCCAGTCCCTAGGAGAATTTTGTTCTGCTAGGGGCCCTGATTCAGGGACCCCGCCACGCAGTAGACTGCCCAGTGCAATGCTACCCCCTAGTTAATAAACCTCTGTCACTGGCCACCACCGCTCCATACCCGAGCAGGCTGCTCCTCCTTCTTGACTCTCCTCACATCATAACCTCAAGGGTTAACCATAATACACACATTACTTCGTAACCTCAAGCAAGAATAAATAACCCCAGCAGCACCAGCCAGACAATGGCAGATCTGCTGAGCAGGTAAGTATGCTTTCTGAGAGAGCCCAGCGTCACACGTAAAAGGGGATGAGTGGGGGGAGGAATCAGAAAAGAAGATGGGGGGGTAGAGAAGGTAAATAAAGTTCCTCTTTAAAAATCTGCTAGGTTACAAATAGTTAAACCTCAATAGCTGTTTGGAAAAATTTCCACAGTACAATTTCTGCTGAGAGCAAAGCTGCAATTTGCTAATATTCTTTTCCAAATGCTACAAGGGTGACAAAACACATTTATGTATGCCAGAGGTGCCCTAAAGACATTAACAAATACCCTATGGGAGGAAATAATGAGGACCATAATAAACGTTTTTCGACTCTACATGTTCCTTTCTTTGCATCTCTACATTCTGGGTTTGCATCCCACCTGGGACACCGTCTGAATGGAGTTAGTATGTTTTTTTCTTTCTTTGTATGGGTCTTCTCCCACAATTCAAAAATATGCTGGTAGGTGTATCCCTGATTATTTCTAGTCAGGTTGGAACATTAAAGCAGGCACTCCCCAGGGAACAGGGAGTGATATGAACAAATCTATACTGTATACCCTGTAAAAAAAATGTTTTATATGTCAGAGACACATAAACTAAAAAAATAAATAAGTACAGCTATCTTTAATAAAATCTGTTCAGTTTACCTGTCTAGGAGATTTTATTTATAATTCACTTAACCACTTTAAGACCGAGCCTCATTTTTAGATGTGGTGTTTACAAGTTAAAAACATTTTTTTTGCTAGAAAATTACTTAGAACCCCCAAACATTATACATTTTTTTCTAACATCCTAGAGAATAAAATGGCGGTCGTCGCAATACTTTCTGTCACACCGTATTTGCGCAGCGCACTTTTTTATAAACAATCAACCTTTTTTAATTAAAAAATAAGACAACAGTTAGTAGTAAGTTAGCCCAATTTTTTTTTATATTGTGAAAGATAATGTTACGCCAAGTAAATTGATACCCAACATGTCACGCTTCAAAATTGCGCCCGCTCGTGGAATGGCGACAAACTTTTACCCTTCAAAATCTCCATAGGCGACATTTAAAAAATTCTACCGGTTGCATGTTTTGTGTTACAGAGGAGGTCTAGGACTATAATTATTGCTCTCGCTTTACCGATCGCGGTGATACCTCACATGTGTGGTTTGAACACCGTTTTCATATGGGGCGCTACTCACGTATGCGTTTGCTTCTGCACGCGAGCTCGGGGGACGGGGCGCGTTTAAAAAAAATGTTTTTTATTATTTATTTTACCTTTTACTTTTAAAAAAAACAAAATGTGTCACTTTTATTCCTATTACAAAGGATGTAAACATCCCTTGATATAGGAAAAAGCATGGCAGGACCTCTTAAATATGAGATCTGTGGTCAAAAAGACCTCAGATCTCATATTTACACTAAATGCAATAAAAAAATAAAAATATGTAATTTAAAAAAATAAATAAAATAAATTGGCCATTTAAGAGCTATGGGCGGAAGTGACGTTTTGATGTTGCTTCCGCCCTTCAGTGTCATGGAGATGGGTGGGCCATCTTCACCTCACTCGTCTCCATGTCAGCCCAGGGGACAGACGCGACCACGTCCGCCGCTGCCAATGGCTCCGGTAAGCGTTAAAGGGCACCAGATCGCGGCGGGAGGGGGGGCTCACTCCCGCCACTGATAAAAGTGATTTTGCGGTGAATCTGCTGCAGAGACCACTTTTATCTTGTAGCTGACCGCTGGCCGAACACGGGGATACCGGGTTATGGCAGCTAGTTGCTGCCAAAACAACGGTATTGTCCCCAAAGTAGGGACGTACATCCCTACTTTGTAAGCGCCACATTCATACCCATTATTATCAGCTTGTTTTCCTGATGTTGGCAGCTGCCTGTTGATTTCTTTCCCTGTTGGTTTGCGCATTGATCTCCCGTTATTTTCAGGGACGTGCATCGGCATGCAGCGGTCGGCAAGTGGTTAATACCCTAATTAAAACCTGTTCCGAAGTCTTCTAGAGTGACCATGAAGCCTCAAATCACAGATTCAAAAGGCCCAGGAGGCGGTGTTCCCATAATGCCGTTTTTATCCGCTTCCCGACCGCCAACTGTATACATACATCGGCAAAATGGCACGGCTAGGCAAAGGCACGTATATATACGTCCACTTTAATTGCCTAGCCGTGGGGTCGCGAGCTCCGTGACCACGGCCGTGGGACCAGCGGACCCGATCACAGAGCTGAAGAACGGGGAGAGGTCTGTGTAAACAAACCTCTCCCCGCGCTTCCTACTCTGCCTGTCATTGATCGGCTGTTCCCTGTCATCGGGGAAAGCCGATCAATGACGTCAGACGTACAGCCACGCCCCCCTACTGTGTAAAAAAACACAACAGGTCACACTTAGCCCCTCCCCGCCCCTAGTGGTTAACTCCTTCACTGCCACTGTCATTTACATAGGAATCAGTGCATTTAAATAGCACTGATTTCTATATAAATGACAATGGTCCCAAAAATGTGTCAAAAATGTCTGATGTGTCCACCATAATGTCACAAAAAAAAAATCGCTGATCGCCGCCATTACTAAAAAAAAAAAATATTAATAAAAATGCTATAAAACTATCCCCTATTTTGTAAACGCTATAACTTTTGCACAAACAAATCAATAATCGCTAATTGTGATTTTTTTTTACCAAAAATATGTAGAAGAATACGTAACGGCCTAAACTGAGGAAAAAAAAAATTATATATTTTTTGGGGATATTTATTATAGCAAAAAGTAAAAAATATTGCATTTTTTTCAAAATTGTCGCTCTATTTTTGTTTATAGAGCAAAAAAAAAAAAACGCAGGGGCGATCAAATACCACCAAAAGAAAGCTCTATTTGTGGGAAAAAAGGACGTCAATTTTGAGCCACGTCGCACGACCGCGCAATTTCAGTTAAAGCGACAGTGCTGAATCGCAAAAAGGGGCCGGTCCTTTGGCTGCCAATTGGTCCGCGGCTGAAGTGGTTAACAATGCTTAGACTTTGTTGCATTAATATCAAATACTTGACTAGAATAGACAATGGAATGTTTTAAGGACATACATACCAAATGGGAGGAGCTGCATAGACTACTTAGTCCTGATGCCAATGCTACTTTGCCTGTTACATAAAGTCCAAGAAACATATCACTCCATTCTTTTGCAAATTACTCTTTATTGCAATCAGCCATACATGAGATCATACAAGACTATGTACAACTGATTGGAATAAAGAGTAATTTGCAAAGTTTTCACACATCAGAACATGAATATTAATACATTTAAATATTTGAATATATTTATTTGTATTTTTGGGGGGGGGTGGGGGCTTTGATGGAATGTAGTCGTGGTTCAGGCCAGGTTGTGCTGTGTTATATATAGTAGACTAGTGCAACTGGGAGTTATGACCCCTATTCTTTTAAAAATCTATTTTTTTTCAGGAGTTGAACATCTTCAATCGTTTCTATTTTTTTTTTTTTTCCATTACGAGATTCTATTTATCATGTTTTAAAAAAAAAAAGAAGCATACTGCGCTTAAAAAACAAGGGCCCTTGCTAACAGTGGAAAGTATAAAGAAATGGCTTTTAGTTGCATTGCCGAGGAAGGTTCCTCAATTGATTTCATGAGTTCATCAGGTTAATATTGATAAGGTTGCAGGTGTCCAATTCTTCACAGCCATAATGACAATAGCGAGCACTTAAACCATTAGATTGTCGCATTACAGTAAAATTATTAGCTCTTGGTCTAAATTAATGCTTCTTTTTCAGTGTTTAGTCTTCACTGTACCTCATTTGTCTTTTTCTCCATGAACCTGCAGTTTACAGGATAGTAAAAAGATTCATCTTTCGCCTTAAGTGAGAGAGGAACGCTTGTTCAAAAATTCTATCCCATGACATTAACTGACCCGATTCATCTGTGCCTCTTATGACACCATGAGAAATGTTTTTCCATCATAAATTATGTAATATTTCTGCAACATGATTAGTGCTCATATGGTTTTTATTTAAAGGCAAACTCCTAAAACCAGTGATGTTTCAATATTGCGTGTTTGCGGGTTAAAATAATATTTACTGATCTCTACAGCTAAAGAACCGTGATGATAAGGAATCCCGAAAAAAAAAATTCCAAATTCCACCAAAATCCCATCACAATTAGGTCTTGTTCACAGCACACAACATGCATTATTATGTGTATACAGTATCTCACAAAAGTGAGTACACCCCTCATATTTTTGTAAATATTTTATTATATATTTTCATGTGACAACACTGAAAAAATAACACTTTGCTACAATGTAAAGTAGTGAGTGTACAGCTTTGTATAACAGTGTAAATTTGCTGTCCCCTCAAAATAACTCAGCACACGGCCATTATTGTCTAAATCGCTGGCAACAAAAGTGAGTACATCTCTAAGTGAAAATGTCCAAATTGGGCCCAATTAGCCATTTTCCCTCCCGCTGTCATGTGACTCGTAATGCCACGTACACATGACCGGACTTTCCGTCGCAATAAACTCTGACGGACTTTTCGACTGACTTTTCGACAGAGTTCCGCTGAAATTGACTTGCCTACACACGATCCCACGTGTCTGATCGTTTAAAGCGATGACGTATGACGGGACTAGAAAGAGGGAGTTCAATAGCCAGTAGCCAATAACTGCCCTTGCTTCGTTGTTGGTCCGTCGGACCTGCATATAGACGAGTGATTTTATCGATAGGAACTGGTTCCAGCGGAAAGATTTGAAACATGTTCTCTTTCTAAAGTCCGTCAGATTTTTTGACAGAAAAGGTTCTCATCGAACCCACACACGATCAAATTGTCTGACGGATTTGTTCCGTTGGGCCTTTGCTGTAGAAAAGTCCGGTCGTGTGTACACGGCATTAGTGTTGCAAGGTCTCAGGTGTGAATGGAGAGCAGGCGTGTTAAATTTGGTGTTATCGCTCTCACTCTCTCATACTGGTCACTGGAAGTTCAACATGGCATCTCATGGCAAAGAACTCTGAAAAAAAAGTATTGTTGCTCTACATAAAGATGGCCTAGGCTATAAGAATATTGCCAAGACCCTGAAACTGAGCTGCAGCACAGTGGCCAAGACACGTACAGCAGTTTAACAGGACAGGTTCCACTCAGAACAGGCCTCAGAACAGGCCTCGCCATGGTTGACCAGGATGGGGGGCAATGTGAAGTAGGGCTGCTGAAGAAACTACTGTGAAGGATGGGGGGGTGGGGGTAATGTGAAGGGGGGCTATGGACAGTAATGTGATGGAGAGGTGATGTGAAGGGGGCATTGCTGTGGGGAGCTGATGTAAAGGGGAGCAGAGGACGCAACAGTGAAGGTATGCTAACGATACTACTGTAAAGGGGGCTGAGAACATTATCACTGGGGGGTTGGATGTGAAGGGGGGTTTAGGACATTGCTGGGGAGAGAGGTGATGTAAAGGGGGGGGGTAAGAACACTACTGTGGACAGTGCTGAAGACACTATTGCAAAGGGGGGCTGAGAACATTATCATTGGAGGGAGGTTGATGTGAAGGGGTTGAGGAGACTGCTGTAGGGAGTTGAGGACACTGCTCTGAAGAAGGGAGGTTGATGTGAAGGGGTTGAGGACACTGCTGTAGGGAGTTGAGGACACTGCTTCGAAAGAAGGAGGTTGATGTGAAGGGGTTGAGGACACTGCTGTAGGGAGTTGAGGACACTGGTCTGAAGGAAGGAGGTTGATGTGAAGGGGTTGAGGACACTGCTGTAGGAAGTTGAGGACACTGCTCTGAAGCAAGGAGGTTGATGTGAAGGGGTTGAGGACACTGCTCTGAAGGAAGGAGATTGATGTGAAGGGGTTGAGGACACTGCTGTAGGAAGTTGAGGACACTGCTCTGAAGGAAGGAGGTTGATGTGAAGGGGTTGAGGATACTGCTGTAGGGAGTTGAGGACACTGCTCTGAAGAAGGGAGGTTGATGTGAAGGGGTTGAGGATACTGTTGTAGGGAGTTGAGGACACTGCTTTGAAGGAAGGAGGTTGATGTGAAGGTGTTGAGGACACTGCTGTAGAGAGTTGAGGACACTGCTCTGAAGAAGGGAGGTTGATGTAAAGGGGTTGAGGACACTGCTGTGGGGAGTTGAAGACACTGCTCTGAAGGAAGGAGGTTGATGTGAAGGGGTTGAGGACACTGCTGTAGGGAGTTGAGGACACTGCTCTGAAGAAGGGAGGTTGATGTGAAGGGGTTGAGGATACTGTTGTAGGGAGTTGAGGACACTGCTTTGAAGGAAGGAGGTTGATGTGAAGGTGTTGAGGACACTGCTGTAGGAAGTTGAGGACACTGCTCTGAAGAAGGGAGGTTGATGTAAAGGGGTTGAGGACACTGCTGTAGGGAGTTGAGGACACTGCTCTGAAGAAGGGAGGTTGATGTGAAGGGGTTGAGGACACTGCTGTACGGAGCTGAGGACACTGCTCTGAAGAAGGGAGGTTGATGGGAAGGGGTTGAGGACACTGCTGTAGGGAGTTGAGGACACTGCTCTGAAGAAGGGAGGTTGATGTGAAGGGGTTGAGGACACTGCTGTAGGGAGTTGGGGACACTGCTCTGAAGAAAGGAGGTTAATGTGAAGGGGTTGATGACACTGCTGTAGGGAGTTGAGGACACTGCTATGAAGAAGGGAGGTTGATGTGAAGGGGTTGAGGATACTGTTGTAGGGAGTTGAGGACACTGCTTTGAAGGAAGGAGGTTGATGTGAAGGTGTTGAGGACACTGCTGTAGGGATTTGAGGACACTGCTCTGAAGGAGGAGGTTGATGTGAAGGGGTTGAGGACACTGCTGTAGGGAGTTGAGGACACTGCTCTGAAGAAGGGAGGTTGATGTGAAGGGGTTGAGGACACTGCTGTAGGGAGTTGAGGACACTGCTCTGAAGAAGGGAGGTTGATGTGAAGGGGTTGAGGACACTGCTGTAGGAAGTTGAGGACACTGCTCTGAAGAAGGGAGGTTGATGTAAAGGGGTTGAGGACACTGCTGTAGGGAGTTGAGGACACTGCTCTGAAGAAGGGAGGTTGATGTGAAGGGGTTGAGGACACTGCTGTAGGGAGTTGAGGACACTGCTCTGAAGAAGGGAGGTTGATGTGAAGGGGTTGAGGACACTGCTGTAGGGAGTTGAGGACACTGCTCTGAAGAAGGGAGGTTGATGTGAAGGGGTTGAGGACACTGCTGTAGGGAGTTGAGGACACTGCTCTGAAGAAGGGAGGTTGATGTGAAGTGGTTGAGGATACTGCTGTAGGGAGTTGAGGACACTGCTCTGAAGAAGGGAGGTTGATGTGAAGGGGTTGAGGACACTGCTGTAGGGAGTTGAGGACACTGCTCTGAAGAAGGGAGGTTGATGTGAAGCGGTTGAGGATACTGCTGTAGGGAGTTGAGGACACTGCTCTGAAGAAGGGAGGTTGATGTGAAGGGGTTGAGGACACTGCTGTAGGGAGTTGAGGACACTGCTCTGAAGAAGGGAGGTTGATGTGAAGCGGTTGAGGATACTGCTGTAGGGAGTTGAGGACACTGCTCTGAAGAAGGGAGGTTGATGTGAAGGGGAGCTGAGAACACTACTGTAAAAGGGGGACTCTGATGTAAAGTCGGGGACTGTGATGTAAAGGGGGATTTTGATGTGAAGGGGAGGTAACGGTGATGTAAAGGGGGGTTGTGATGTGCGAGGGGAAGACACTGATGTAAGATTGGAATTGTGATGTAAGAAGAGAGGAGCTTTGTTGTGAAGGATCTAAGTCATTTGCACAAGCATGTGATTCAGACTCTGCTGGAAGAAAATTTTACAGACTGGACCTTAGTGAATTTTAACTCAATACCTCTAATCTGGAGGAAAGAAGGGAAGGGGAGACATGATTGAAACCTTTAAATATGTCATGGAGGTTATTAAGGTTCAGGAGGGCAGTATATTCAATATGAAGCCAAGATCAAGAACACAAGGATGTGACCTCAAAACTAATCTTAGAAAGTGCTATTTTATCGAAAGTGATGTTAATGAGGGGATGAAAGGCGTTGGGTGCACAACGAGGAGGTGGGGGGATGGGGTGGGAAATGCTCACTTAGGAGGGTGCATGGAATGGACAACAAAGCCGAGCACACAGTGAACCTCAGGTAAAGCACAGATTTTCCTCCTATGAACCATATATTATATATACATATACAGTATTCTTATGGAAAGCTTGCCTCGACCTGGGCACTAGCCTCCCAAGCTACGCTATTGCCTGTACAGCAGAGCACAGATTTGGAGTCCAGTGCAAGGATCCAACTGGTTCATATGCCGACAAGGAACATTCTGAAAGGAGAACAGAGAAATTAGCTCTTTAGTCTTGAGGGTCTCCTTTCATTGTCAAGTCACTGGCTAGGGGAGGGACTAGTAAGCATGACTTAACTAGAGTATTCAGGCCTCCTGCCCCCCCCCCCCCCTTTGTTGCGGCTGTGCTGTGTGGTAGAGCTGTGTAAATTTTAGGAATCGATGGACAGAAATACAAATCCTTCAGCAGATCAAACAACTCTCATGTATGCTTTTTTTTTAATGTGTGTATTTGCTGTTACCTGGAGTTCAGCTGTAACTAGACATGTGCAGTTCATTTTGCTCCGAATTGAGATTCAGACAAATTTTTAATTCTCGGAAATTCGGATATATCCGAATTTTCGAATTACAATAGTACTGAATCAAAAGCGAATCCGAAATAATGAAAAAAAAAAATACTGACGAAATTCGAATTCGACTCGAATAGTTTTCAAATCAATTTAGAATGGTTTTCGAATTACAATAGTTTTCAAATTCAAAAAAAAGTTTTCGAATTTGAAAAGTTTTCAAATCCAATTAGTTTTTGTTTTGTTTTCCGATTTCCAAAGAGAATAAAATAAAATAGAAATTAAAGTAATAGAATAGAAAAAATATAACGGAATAGAAAAGAATAGAATAAAAAAAGAATAGAGTAAAATAGAAAAATAACCATCTTCTGAAATTTGAATTTCATATAGAATAAATTTGAATTTCAATACATAAGAAAAGAATAGAATAGAACAAAAAAGAAAATAACCATTTTCCAAAATTCTAATTTTAAATAGAATAAATTTTAATTCATATATAAAAGAATAGAATAAACTAGAATAAACAAATAGAAAAGAATAGAATAAAAAAATAGAATCAAATAGAATAGAAAGAATATAACTAGTTCCCAAAATTCAAATAGAATCAATTCAAATTTGAATAGAATAGAAAATAATAGATTGGAATAGGAAGATGGTTATATTCAATTCTTTATATTCTATTGTTTTTTTCTATACTATTCTTTTATTTTCTATTCTATTCTAAACTATTCTTTTCTATTATATTCAAATTCAAATTGATTCTATTAGAATTTTTGGAAATGGTTATATTTTTTATATTCTATTCTATTCTATTATTATTCTATTTTTTTTATTCTATTCTATTAATTTCTATTCTATTATGTTCTTTTATTTTCTATTCTATTCCTTTATTTTCTATTCCATTTTATTCTCTTGGAAAACAAATCGAAAACCATTTGAATTCGAAAACTTTTCAAATTCGAATTTTAAAACGATTCGAATTTGAAAACTATTCAAATTTGAAAAGTATTCTAAATTGATTCCAAAACTATTTGAATTTGGAAAAATCGAATAAACAAAACAAATTCCAAAAACAAATGAAATGGATTAAACTAATTTAACGAAATGTTTTTAATATAAATAACGAATCGAAATGAAACAAATGTTTTCATCTTGCACATGTCTAGCTGTAACCCACCAAACTCTATCTATAATTGAAATATAAAAATAAAAATAAGTGAACTGACCTCATAAGTCCCTTTAGACAAACCCATAAATCTTTTTAACTCCAAACACACAATACATTTTTCTCTCCAAATTTGACACTATATATAAACATTTTTTTTTACAATCCTCTGGGACACAATTGTCACTTTTAATAAAAAAAAAAAAAAAAAAACCTGACCTATCGTATCATTTTTCTGGGCCAAATTATGAGAAACTATAATGGTTTCATTTTGTTTTATTTTATTTTTAAGGGAAGAGTTCACCTTTGTAACAATGTGAAGTGTTCCAAAAAACCCCAGTGGAAAAGCAATTACCCCAACACCATGTCCCCTGATTACACAGCGGTCATGACAAGCCTGTTTGTATTAGCCATCCAGCGAAACTCCTTGGCACATCAGATGTTAAAACTGTGTGCACATCAGATGTTAAAAATGATATACTGTATATGTAAGCATAAGTCAACATGAGCCATTTTTTTGTCCAAAAACAAAATAAAATAAGCAACCGCCTAAACATTTTGGCAAAAAATGCTTTTTAAATTATATTTATTTTGTGGAAAAATGGGATACTCTATACCGCCAAGAAAAAGATGCCAAATGTCCCATTCGCACAGGTAAATGGGCTAAACAAATCAGCTACAGATTCTGAAAATGAACTTAATATAGTTCAGAAATGTTATGAATTAAAAATAAGTATACCATAATACGATAATAAGAGGCACTTGGGACACTGCAGTGTAATTTTCCCCTCCTAGCGGGATTTCAGGATTAAATACATCATAATCAAAATATCATTTTTTCCAATATAACTATTTTATTTGTCTTCTTTTACTGTAGCTTTAAATACCTTGTCCCCTTCTGCTTGTAAAAAAATATTTGCTGTCAAGTAAAATCATGTCTGCTCCTTTATTTAAATCTGATCTCCAGGTAGGTATAAAATACACAAACTATAGCAACTTTGTATTCATAAATACATTATTAAATGTAGCATTTTTTTATTGCAAGCATTGAAAGTACCTGAATTTGACTTGCTTTTAATCTCTTGCAATGCCCGTACAGCAAAGCTCCAACTGGACGAGGGAGGGGCAGCAAGAGGAGCCAATCAGTTGCACTGCAATGCTTATGTGCTAATATGGGATGTGCTGATAGGAGGAGACAGCACAGAGTTACAGACAGATGAGCTAATCATGACCAGTGTATATAAGATATCCAACCTTTATATGACTGCCACCATTATCATACTTCAAAACCCTGCCCCACTTATTATTATCTAACGATAAGACCACACTTGAGCTGGAGTATAACTGGCCATAGCAGCCTTTTTATTCACAAATATTCAAAAATATATAAACATTTTAACCATAACAGAAAATCCCAAAATATCAGTTGCACCCCTAGGTGGTCTTCGTTGGCACTTCCCAACATAACTCTGTTCCACACTGCAGGTTTTTGTGTATTAGGCTTCCAGCTGTGTCACACCAGCTCGGAGACAAACCCATTCCCGCAGTGCTACCATTACCATCTTCCAGTTAACCCATGTTAACTGAATAAACAGTGGGCCCATACCACCGATGGGTCCCCCACACTTCCATCTCATAGGTTACGTGCCTATGACTCATCCCCTTCATTCCAAAAGAGGACAAAGCAGCGGTAGTTGGAGCGGTCATTAATTCACGACTCGACTACGCAAACTCCCTCTACATAGGACTACCCCAATATCAACTTGCGCGCTTACAACTCATCCAAAACACGGTGGCAAGACTGATAACAGGAAAAAAAAACTGGGAATCCATCTCCCCTTCCCTGAGAAGCCTACATTGGCTTACCGTAAAGAATCGGATTACATTCAAGACCCTCTGCCTCACCCACAAATGCACACAAGGAATCGCCCCTCAATACCTACTCGAGAAAATAAAACACTATACATCCAATCGTACTCTTCGATCATCTAACCAAAACCTCCTCCTCATTCCCAAATCCCGTTACAAATCAAAGGGAGAACGGAGATTCGCAGTCCAAGGACCACGGCTATGGAACGCTCTACTGTCTCACATCCGCATGGAAGAAAACCATCAGGCTTTCAGGAAAAAACTCAAGACCTACCTCTACTAGAAGCTTGACAACACAGGTCGGATCCAGCGCCTTGAGGCGATTCAGTTCGCATTTGCAGCGCTATACAAATTATTCATTCATTCATTCACCATCAAAGACCACCACTGCCATCTCCTTGCCATGACATGTCCTTATTCATCTGAAATAAAGACATTTTAAAACATAAAACACAGGGAGGGTGGGTGGGAATCTGTTCCTATGGCACAATCCCCTGCAGTGTTGATTGTGTTACCCCCCTGCTCCTTAAATAAACTAGACCCTACCTACCCCCATTTCTCCTCCAATCATTAATCCCCCAACTTTTACTCTATTTTGTTAACCCCATGCTGTTCTCGTATCACCTTGTCATGCCAGCCCTCTGCTAGTCCATTTCAGTCTCTCACTCCATGCCTCTCTGTATGCTTCTTCTCTGTCACTTACCCAACAAAAAGCCTTCCCATTCACCTCCTGTCCTGAAGTTGGTGAAATAGTATAGCAGTATGAAGAGTGGCACGGGGGTCTGTGGAGGGTCCTGGCCAGATCACAGTCTGGGTAATGCTGAAATGCTATGGATGCCAGAGACTTGTATGTCAAATTTAAAAAAAAAGGGGCATACAAGAGGCACTGGGACTTTGATATGAGTTTAAACAAGGTAGTGAGAGGGCAAGAAACATTTAAAGAGCCCACTAGCTTAGGTTAGGCTGCTCACAACAGGTTACCAGGAAAACACATGCATATATGGAAGGAGCCCCAGACCAGACCTTCAATTGGGCTTCAGTTAAAAATGAGAACCTTGAGTGGACTTAAAATAATGCAAGAGGGTTAAGAGGGCCCTGCTCAGAAGAGCTTAAAATCTAATAGGGTGGGACAAGTGGTGCAAAAGGTTGTAACAGTGAAGAATGAGCTGATGGAAGTGATAGATTAGTTGAAGGTGTAATAGGCTTCCCTGAAGAGCTACATTTTCAGGGGTCGCCAGAGTAGGAGATAGCCGGACAGACTGCAGTAGAGAGTTACAGAGGATGGGAGAGGCTCTGGAGAAGTCCTGGAGATGAGTTTGGGAGGAGGAGACAAGGGAGCTTGAGAGTAGGGGGCCTTCAGAGTGGAGAGGACGGTTTGGGTGATATGTGGAGACAAGATTGGTAAAGTAGCTCAGGGCAGAGTTGTGAATGGCTTTGTATGTTGTGGTTAGTATTTTTAATTGAATTTGCTGGGTGATCAGAAGCCAGTGTAGGGATGGGTGGAGAGGAGAGTGGCAGCATTCATGACAGACTGAAGAGGGGATAACCTATGTGCATGTTTCCCTATGGGACTGTGTAGAGAGGGGGTGTGTTCATTCCCTCCCCTCAGGTCTCAGATTACACTCAGCTCCCTGCTTTATGCTGCGCAGTGTGTGGCATCAGATACCTGCCCCTGACTGCTAGAGCTCAGAAATGCTGTGTAAATCACGGACAAAGAGAGGAGAGAAAATATCAAATAAACAGGTACAACTTATGTAGGAGAATTTGCTTAAAATCTGTTTAGCACCTGAGACCAATAACTTCATTGGGTTTATGTAAGGGTTTACAACCACTTCAAAGCGGAGTTCCGCCACAATTTTTTATTCTTAAAAGTCAGCAGCTACAAACACTGCAGCTGCTGACTTTTAATAAGGACACTTACCTGTCCAGGGAGCCTGTGATATCGGCCCCCCGAGGCCCATGGGCTTGGGTGCAGGCGCCGCCATTGTAACTAAGGGAAACCTCCAGGCTTCACCACCGGTTTCCTACTGTGCATATGCGAGTCACGCGGCACTTTCTGAATGGCCCGTCATCTTCTGGGACACACACAGGTCCAAGAAGGCAGTGGGGTGAAGGAGGTAATGATGCCGTGGGCCGCGGCCGAGGTAGGAAGGAAGTACACTCAGTACTTCACATAAGGTAAGAAAAAAAAAAAAAAAAAAGAATTATCCAAAAACGAGTGGTGGAGGGGTGGTCATTCTTTTTTTTTTTAATAGTTTTATTGGAGTTTCAGAAAAGGTACATACATGTTATAGCCATAACTGTAGTTGCAGAAACAGATGTTTCAACTAGAAACAAGCTCTTCGAACAAATAACACTGTGTTAAATGCAAATAGTAACATTTTAAGTGGGTTGGGTGAAGCAAGGTAATCGAGTAAGGAGAGGATCTACATGGAGAAGGGGTGGGGAGGACGGGGGGGTAAGGGATTAGGGTATAAGGAAGGGGGATGAAGAAGGACACCAGTGGACCAGTAGTAAAGACATAGATGTTCAATGAGCATATCGGTATAGTTATACTTGAACAGTACATTTTGGGTGTTGTAACCAGAGTGACCACATAGCCATAAATTCTCTTACATTTAAATTTTTCCTGGCTACTATCCTTTCCATTTCGCACTGAAAGTTGAGATCAGCGACAGTACTTGAAATGGAGGGGATTGTAGTAGTTTTCCATAGTCTGGTAATGTTTAATTTGGAAGCATATAGTAAGTGGAGGGCTACACATCTAGATTGAGGTGGAAATTTTTCTATGTCAATGTGAAAGATGTCAGGGACCAAGAAGTCCCAGTGATGGAGGATACCAAAGCGAATACTTGGTTCCAGAAGAAACTTAAAGATTTGCAAAACCACAGTGTATGTGCGAGGGATCTTATACTGCCGTAGTTTCTCCAGCAGGATGGTAGGTGGCCAAGTGGTCATTCCTTTAAGAACAACTTGTAAAATAGGGTGGAACCCTTCTTTAAGATAGAATGTTCTTTTAAGGCTTTATGCCTTTTATTTTACACGTTTGTTGCAATCTTTTATTCTTAATGCTTTCTATTCCATAATTTTGGCGGTTATGATAAACTGATAGGAAGCTTGTTCTAATGTATTTCAGTTAGGAAGATTCACTAGGAAGAAATTGGTTTTGCTATACACATGATGTGAAACAATCAATAGTACTTTAGTCTGACAGGCTCTGTCAATAACCATTGTTACAGTTCACAAAGTCGTTAATGGATAGTTCGTCCAAAAAACCAATGCTTTCAACACATGTTAAAAGTGCTCAAATGTACCCTGGCAGGAATTAATTATAGGTAAGCCCATGGGATAATATACAAATGTATTTTATATAAATTGAGAGTGAAATAAAGTCAGGAGAAGGCCTGAATTCTCCCATGAGTAATTGAATAAGAGCAGTTGATAAGAACACCTCACGTTCATTTTCATTCTGAATAATATGCTTTACTAATGGAAAACTTGCTCACGCATTTGGATTGAATGTTGAGAAGAGACGCACGGACTCTCAAGTAGATTTTGTCTACTGCCCCAAAGAACCGTGTACCATAAACAATTTTTCTTGCTAATAAAATGCCGTGTTAATACTTTAACGCCTTGATCGCCGTGCAAGCGTACTGTAACCGCTTGCATTGCACATAGTTTCAATACCCCTGCAGAGCGGGCTTTTTCACTTTAACCCCTTCTGGACTGCCCTATGTACATTTACTGCAGTGGGGGGGAGGGCTCTCTGCGCCAAATCACTTACCTGTATGTGATTTCGCTCTTCCTGCTGGTCTGGGTCACCGGCGGGAGACAATCAGTAGGCCCGATGTCTGCCGGAACCCGCCGATCATTCCCGATGTCAACAAGGCAGGTCTCAGTTCTGTGACAGAAGAAGAGAGAGATCTGGTGTTTCTGCTTACAGTAGACATGTGCAATTCGTTTTGTTCCAAATTTGTTTTTAACGAATTTCGACTAATTCGGGAACATCCAAATGAATGAAAACCTATGTAGGAATTTTCCGAATATTCGTAAATTCGTAAATTCGAAAATTCGTAAAATTGTGAATTAGAAATTAAAAAATCCAAAAATCTGAAATAATAACTATTAAATTATAGGTATTGGAATTTCCTTTCAAATTTGGCTGTTAGTGAACATAATGAATACGAATTTATCCAAAGTTACGAATTATCCGAAATAAGGAATGCCGCATCTAAACAAATGGAGTGTAACAAATAATAATAATAAATAACAATAATAAAATCTTTTTATTATTATTATTTATAATTACTTTGTTCTGTTCCATTTGTTTAGATGCAGCATTCATTATTTCGGATAATTCGTAGCTTCAGATAAATTCGTATTCATTACGTTCACTAACAGCCAAATTTGAAAGGAAATTCCAATACCTATAATTTAATAGTTAGTTATTAAAATGGAATGTAACAAATTAATAATAATAAATAACAATAATAATAATAATGAAAATATTTTATTATTATTATTATTTATAACTAATTTGTTCTGTTCCATTTGTTTAGATGCAGCATTGGTTATTTCGGATAATTCATAGCTTCGGATAAATGTGTATTCATTACGTTCACTAACAGCCGAATGTGAAAGGAAATTCCAATACCTATAATTTAATAGTTAGTTATTATAGTTAGTTAGTTAGTTAGTTATTATTTAGAATGTTGGGGCTTTGGTTGTTTAGAATTTTCGGATTTTCAAATTTCCGAATTTAATAATTGACGAATTTTCCAATTTTTGAATTTACGAAATTAAGATTTTTTGAATTTACGAATTTTCGAATGCATGAATTTACAAATTTTCTAGTTTACGAATTTACAAATTTACGAATTGTGATCATATCGGATGACCTGAAAAAAAACAAACAAAAAAAACAAATAAAATGAAAACAAACAAAGTTTTCGGCAGTGCACATGTCTTGCTTACAGTACAAACACTTTCAACCATTTGATTGCCCCTGATGTTAACCCGTTCCCTGCCAGGGTCATTAGTACAGTGAAAGTCCATATTTTTAGCACTGATCACTGCATTGGTGTCACTGTTCCCCAAAAAAGTGTCAAAAGTGTCACTTAGTGTCCGATGTGTCCACCGCAATGTTGCACTCCCGCTAAGTCGGGATAAGTCGCTGGTCGCCGCCATTACTAGTAAAAAATAAATAAATAATTCCATAATAATATCTCATTGTTTGTAGATGCGCAAACCAATCAATATATGCTTGTTGGGATTTTTTTTTACAAAAAATATGTAGCAGAATATATATTGGTTTAATTTGAAGAAGAAATTTAATTTTTTACCTTTTATTATTACTTTTGTTATTTTAACTGACAATTGTGCGGTTGTGCAGAGGTGATGAAATACCACCAAAAGAAAGCTCTATTTATGGGGAAAAAAAAGACATCACTTTTATTTGTGTACAGCGTCGCACGAACGTGCAATTGTCAGTTAAAATAACACAGAGCCGTATTGCCGGGGGATAAAAACACTGCTCAACCGATAAGGGGGGGGGCTAGTATGAGCTGGAGGGTTGGTTTCCTAATAGTGACAACACAGAGGACCATTGAAAACATAAAAGAATGTCAGCCGCACTCCACTTAGCTCTTCTTGCAGCATTTTTTTTAATGCGGAACTCCATCCAAAGGCGAAGCTCCGCTTGTCTGCCTCCCCCCTCCACTGCCACATTTGGCACCTTTTGGGGGGAGAGAGGAGCAGGTACCTGCCTGGTTTGACAGGTAGCTGCTCCCAATTCCGGCTGAGTTTGCCAAGAGGTACCTGGAGCCTGGAGCTCCTTCAATAATAATAATAATAATAACTGCATACAGCAATATTCCCACCCAAAACCAGCCTTTCTTGATGTGTTTCACCAGTTCTAGCTTACTCACAGGGATAGGAGGAACCATGTCTGAGTAAAATCTGCTGACATAGCCACTTAGTACTCTGGGTCTGAGGCTGGTGTGACAGGGTGTCAACACAGGAGAACAAGTGGGAGATCAAGACAATGCGTTGTCACCCTATAAAAGTAATTACATAAACAAAGAACTTTCATGGCAGGATCACAAGGTATTATTTTAATGAGAAGCTGTAGACTTACCAATATTAAAACTTTATATGAGTCCTCCTTATATAGTGAGGTTCTGGTATCTTGCACCATTGGTGGGCATATATTCAACATACATACATACAGTACTTATGGCATTGCACAAATACCTTAATACGAGAAAATTTGAATGACAGATAGATTGAGGCAACTATGGACTTTCATGGTACGGTAAGGACTTACATAGACAAGGGATAAAAAAGATATAACAATTTATTTCGAAAAATACAAAAGACAAGAATTGTGAAAGAAACCTCTAAACGAGGTATGGACAATACATATACTACATAAATAAATCTCTATAAAGGAACCAGACAATGAGACGTATATTCATTTTTCCACTTGGGGAAAAAAAGACGAAAAAACATTCAGAACTGCTTCGAACTCAACATGTTAAGCGGGATAACCGCTTCTTCAGGAATATTTCACCAGAGATTTATATGTAGTCACTAAAATTGAACAAAAAAAAGTATAATAAGTATACAGATATATATATATAGGTAACTGGATATGTGCTGAGTCTGCCTCATCAATCTGCCACAAAGGAAGACACAGAAAACATATTCCATATGCAATGATATTAAAATATTTATTTATTTAGATTGGATTGCGTCTCAAAAGCCGCTGACAGCACACAGCCCAAAACCCATAACAAACAATGCTTACCAACAAGTGGTCGAACAATACAAAGGACCTCACAGTACTGTCTCCTCTCCCCCTGAAAGAATCTGGATCTGTGAGTTTACACACACAGATCCCGGTTCTCACTCTGTCGCGAGCGATTGCGGCAGCCCGGCGGTCATCGCGCCCTCCGCGCACTTACATCGCCTCCAGGCACGCGATACGGGCGTGCGCGCCCCTAGTGGGCAAAAGGCGAAGCGACGTAAGGTAACGTTTCGCCGAGCCATGCCATTCTGCCTCAGTAAAACTGAGGTGACTGGTCGGCAATCGGTTAAATAAAAATGATGACAACTGTAGTCTTTGTTTTTTTGTTTTCACTGGGAAGATATTATAATATTTGCTTCTTGCATGTTCCAGTAGAAGTGTCTTTTTTTTTTTCAGGCGATTACAAGTTCAGGGGAAGTATCTGTAAGGTCAGCTGGTGTTGTGGGAAAAAGAAGACGCGTTCTATTAAATTCAGTAGTAAAACGACAGGAGAATGCTCCTCTTATTATCATGGGCATGTGTTTATATTTTACTTTCCTTAATTGGCTATCTTTTATTTACTTTAAATGAACAATTTGGCAAGTTTAGCTCCCTTGATATCAGCGAGGCACAAAGTGTGTTAGAAGTTTGGATTATAAAGTCATACGTCCAAGGCTGCAAATCCAAACATCCCCCAGATACTTGAGAAATAATTGGCTAATGTAAATGAAAATCAGCTCGGTCAAGATACTGCTTCACTTTGTCTCTCAGGAGTGCAATGAGTTAATTTAAGCTGTTTATTTAAATACCTGTGAATATGTGAGATGAACATATTGCTCTATATTTTCAACTATGCCTTAAAGGATCAGTCCACTCAAAACTGATGCTCCCATCTGGGATGGATGTCGGCGGACTGAAACTTCTGAAGGTTTTGGGATTGGAGTGAAATTGGAAGTTTTTGTTTTGTAGAAATTTTGGAGAAAATGGTAAAATTTTGGCAAAATTTTGGCAAAATTTTGCCAATCTGTGAAATGCGTCAATAAGGAAACTAAGTTGATTTGGGTGGCTTTTAAAAGTTCAATGAACTTTAAATGGATCCTGATGGTTAGGGAAGTTTCATCTACTGTAACTATTTAGGATTAGTTCTGGTGACAAAAAATATTGACCCTGCTAACCCTATTGGTACCCAAATGATAACCTGTAAACAAAGCCATGTGATCACTGTGTTAGAACTGCCATGTGGATAAGATGTAAGGGGAAGGTCACACCAGCCACACTGGGCTGAATTGGGCAGTGTTGCCCAATGCAGCCCCAAGGCAAAGACAAGGAAAACAGTAGATATGTGCCCTGCTGAAAAAATTTTGAATTTCCAATTTTTTGAATTTACGAATTTCTGGACTTTCGAATTTACAAATTTATCAATTTCGATCATTACGAATGACCCAAATTTTTCGGGTCATTCGTAATAATCGAAATTCCTAAATTCGAAAATCCAGAAATTCGGAAATTCAAAAATTTTAAAATTCGAAATTTCGGAAATTCAAAAATTCGAAAATAAGTAAGAAAATCCAAAAATTTGAAAGAGCGAAAATCCGAAAATTCAAAATAATAGCTAACTAGCTAACTAATATTACCTAACTATTAAATTATAGGTATTGGAATTTCCTTTCAAATTTGGCTGTTAGTGAACGTAACGAATATGAATTTATCCAAAGTTACGAATTATCCGAAATAACGAATGACGCATCTAAACAAATGGAACGAAACTAATTAATAATAAATAATAATAATAAAATGTTTTTATTATTAGTATTGTTTTTTATTGTTATTAGTTTGTTACATTCCGCTCGTTTAGATACAGCATTCGTTTTTTGGATAATTCATAACTTTGGATAAATTAGTATTCATTACGTTAACTAACAGCCAAATTTGAAAGGAAATTCCAATATCTATAATTTAATAGTAATAGTTAAGGTACTATTAGTTATTATTTCAGATTTAGAATTTTCGGGTTTTCAAATTTTCGATTTTCGTTCTTTTGAATCTTAGATCTTTTTTTCGGATTTTCGAAATTCTGAATTTTCGGATTTTCGAATTTAGAATTTCCGAATTTTAAAATGTATGATTTTTTGAAAATTCAAATTTACGAGTTACGAATATTCGAATTTACGAATATTTGAAAACATTTGTTAAACGGGTTTTCGTTAATTTGGATATTTACAAATTAACGAATTTGTTGAAATTCGTTAAAAAAAATAATTTTGGAATGAAACGAATTGCACATGTCTGGAAAACAGACTTTGGCTGTACAGGGCCCATTTACACAAGTGTACTGCATTAGTGTGTGTGTGATAAAATGTTGCAGCAGCATTTTATCGTAGGGCATTAAAACGTGTTGCAACACCCTGCAACATGCTGCAGCACTTATAATTTATACAGGGGTTAAACAGAGAAGAATAAAAAAAGAAAAGAAAACAGCACTGCAATACATTATAGCAACACATTGCAGCACACAGTAGATGCAATGCATTGCTATACAGTGTGCTGTGAATCAGACCTAACAGCTACGAGAATTAGTGCACTTCTCCTTAAAGGGAACTTTTTTATTAAAGCATATCAAAACCCAAAAATAGATGAGGTGACGGCATTAGTTTTATTTTTTTCAAACTTTATCTCCCCTTTATGTAACACACTTTCTGTCCCTTCGTGGCTACATTCATGTCACGATTGTATACATGGGGCAGCCACAGCTGCCACCCAGGCATGACTTCAGACATGTCTATCATTGATGATCTCCATCACATGGTAGATTAAAGGGATTAGTATTTTACACAATAAAGATAAGATTATTTGTGCTTTCTTTTAAAGTGTTACTAAGCCCAGGACTTTGCATTCACTATATCTGGTCTCCCACAGTACACAGAACATGGAAATGCAAAAAAAATGCTAAATACCTTTTCTCATCAGCAGTATATAGCAGTCTTGTGACTTCTATCAGTGTCTGGTTAAAGCTTGTTGGAGGAGTTTTGATTCTCCCCCTGATTGTTCTATGAGGCTGCAGGACTTTCTGTCTGGACAGTGCTGATTGGCCCTATGCTGATCCCATGCACCCTTCCAAAATAAAAATAAAAACTCTCTAGCAATAGACACCAAAGTGAGCATGTGCAGAGCGACTCCAAAGGCTATGTCTTATCAGGAGATTAATTGGGGACAGCGTAAGAAGGGGAGAATCAGAGAAGACAGGATCAAACAGCCTTTTTACACAATGTGGAAGATTAACCTCTTAGGTTTTAAAGTGAGTATAACAAGCATGCTTTACTGCATATACAGACTGATTTTTTTGTTGTGGGATTAGTAGCACTTTAAGCTCATAGGAAGTGACAATTACACTGCATTTCTGACAAGCACAACAGGTACATTCTGTACTTGCTGAAAATGTCCTTAGCCTAAAAAGTAAAAATGAATATAGCCTCCACATCTAGGGACTGGTAAACTGTAATAAGCTCTAAATGTTTGTTTTGGATCTATAGTAAATACACTTTAAGCTAACTATACCTAACAGTGCTGCATTTATGCAACATTTTAAAAAAATCTTTTGGAAGAGAGCACACAGCTTCAAGCGGAGTTCTGCTTAAAAAAAAAAAATTGAAGTCAGCAGATACAAATACTGCAGCTGCTGACTTTTAATAATCGGACACTTACCTGTCCCAGGGTCCAGCAATGCGGGGGAACGAAGCCCCGCTCGTCTCCCCCTCCGATCTGCAGCGCCGGCATTGTAACTGTGGGTGCCCGGCTGTGACTTCACAGCCGAGCACGCCCTGCGCATGCGTGAGCCACGCCGCGACTGGCCGGGCAATCATCTGGGACCTGTGACGTGTCCCCGATGATTGCCGAGAGGGAGGGGGGACAGGTGATCTCCCTTCCGGTGCCGCGGTGCGCTGAGAGGAAGTGGGCGCTGGAACCCTCTAAAAAGAGGGTATCCGCTACCCCCCAAAAAAAAACAACATGCCAAATGTGGCATGTCAGGGGGACAGTTCTATTTTTCGGTGGAGCTTCGCTTTAAGGCTAAGTTCACACTGAATGCAGCTTTGAAATCATGTGACTTTACTTGAAATCGCACGATATGAAAGCCGTATGTCAGTCCGTCTTCAGGTGCAATTTGGAAGACATTTGTTCGGCTTTGTGCACAGATGTCTATGCAAGTCACACCTGAAATCGCCAAAAGTAATGCAGTCGCACCAATTTGAAATGTTCCATTGCAATAGGGTGCGACCTGTCATGTAATTTGATCTCTCACTCCGGTGTGAACAGGGGGAAAAAGTACATTAGGGGAAATGTTACTTGCTTGGACCTTTGAAAACGACACAAGATATGGGAAAAAGAAACAACTGAGTTAATGTATTTTAATGATTTACGTATTATATAGTTCCAATGGGAATCGAGAGATCCCAATGCTAATAGCGGCAACTTTTTTATTGACCCTCTAGAGGGTATTGCTGAGCAAACTCTCACACAATCAAAAGAGCTGAGGGTTGTAATGTAGGAATGTTTAATTATACTTCAGCAAACACTCTCATGATGCCAGTTATTTGAACAATATCATATCCAACCAGTATCACATCCAGCCAAGAGAAAAAAAATCCCCTGAGGAAGCCTTAACAGGTGAAACATGTCAGGACAAATCACTCTGTAATCTTCTTTGAGTGACTATGTTTTCCATCAACCTTTTGGATGTGTAACCATATCTGCGTTTCCGATGTACAGTCAATGTTTTTAAATATTTTCTTGATGTAATAAATTCTGCCTTTATTTTTATAAACTTTGGAGTGTTGTAATCTGACTTCCTTGCCTGGCACCTTAAAAATCCCACCAAAAGGGGCCGCATGCGCGGCGCTGAGACGGATGGACGCCTGAGAGTTTAGCTCCGCTCAGCCCGGGACATAAGCGGCATCTAGAGGGCCATAAACTGCGCTAAACCCCATAATTCCAACACCCCTCGACTCACTGGGACCCAGTGCATGCCTTCAAAGAGGAAGAAATCCCGAGGAGGATCGCAATCCACTCTAACCCACTATCTCCTCCGCACGCGGGAGCGGTACAGCATGGCGCAAGATGGCGCCGATGGAGGAAGACACTCTCCAGCACCCGTCTCTCCGTCTCCACCACCTCCGTCCCTCACCGGGACCGACTCCAGTGAGTACCCTGCTGCCCTATCTAAGGCCGACCTTGACGCTAGCCTGGAAGCAATGTACCTCAGACTTGCCACTAAATTCCAGACAGAACTGCACAAAACTTCGCATTCCCTGTCCCAAGAAATCACGGCCCTCGGTTCTAGGACTGAAAAACTGGAATCTCCAGACACGACGAACTGGCCCTGGCTTACAACGATCTTAGCAGGGAACATGAAGCCCTGTCTACAGCCTTTCACTCGATTCAAGCCCAGGTCGAAGACCTCGACAACAGAAACAGACGCCACAATCTACGGATCCATGGTATCCCAGAGTCTGAAACCGATCTGATCCCCACAGTGATTAGGCTATTCAAATCCCTGCTGCCAGATCACGATTCACAATCCTTCAAATGTGACCGGATCCACAGGGCCCTTCGCCCTAAACCACCAGACGACAAACCGCCTAGAGACGTTGTCCTTTGTATGAAGGACTTTCTTACGAAGGAGGAAGTCCTACGTGCGGCCCGTAACAAACGCAGGATCACCCTTGACGAACATATCGTCCAAATTTATCCAGACATATCCCCGACCACCTTGGACCGCAGACGGGGCATAAAAGAAGTCACCTTGATCCTACAATCAGATTCGCTACAGATGGGGATTCCCCTTCAAGTTTATTATCCCCCACAACGGTACCACCTACCTGGCCACCTCTCTATTCGAAGGGCAGGAGATTCTGGTAAAGCTGGGCCTTCTGGACGCTGCCGCAATACGCCGACTCCCTTCTACTCCCAGACCCGCACCGATTTGGCAGACCCCTCCACCCAGAAGAGATAGACGGAGGATCCGCTACGACGCCGGTGAACCCCAAGAAGATCGCCCGCACTGAACCCCGCCAGGAGTCATACCGCAGATCCCTCTACGCCCCGGTATGCATAACAGCAATACTTCCATAGACATGACTTTAAGTTTCAGCATCAGAGTTTGTCCCTCGGTGCTGCAGCATGCTTTCCCCACCCAGCAGCACCTACAGATCTAACTTTTCCGACCGCTTGGATGCATGGTCGGCTTTGCTGGGTACGAGACGAGTTGTCTCGTTGTTCTCATTTTCTGTTTCAGGTATAACTCCCTATGCCCTACCTGACCATTTTTGGCAATCACTTTTACAGATTGCCCACCTCTGGTTTTTGCTGACTTTTTCTCGGCATTTGACTTTTAAGTTTGACTTTTTTTTTCTTCCTTTCTTTTTTTTTGATGCAACTTTTTTCTACAATTTATACACCCATTACGTATGTGTCTTCTTGACAGGCTTGGTCACGAGTCAATTTTGCCCTATTTATGTATGTTTATTTAGCATGTTTGTTGTACATAGGTATGCTTTCTGGCACTTCTTGAGGGGATGGCTGCGCCCCCTACAGTCGGATAATGTTTCAGCAAGATCTATTATGTGTCTCCGTTACAAATGGCTATAACATGTATTTCCCATAATGTTAAGGGATTCAATTCCCCAATCAAGAGACGCAAAGCCTTTGCCCTCTATAAAAAAATCGAAGCCAAAATACTCCTACTGCAGGAGACGCACTTTGCTCACTCCTCTCACCCTAAATTTCTTCAAGTAGTAAAAAGTAGGGGCGCAGCCATTCTTCTTCATTCCTCCTTTCCTATGGAGGTTCAACGTGTATGCAAAGATAAAGATAGCAGATATGTAATCATAAAAGGGGTAATCCAAAATAGAGAACTCACAATAGCAAGTATTTACGCTCCTAATGACAGCCCAGCTTCCTTTTTCAGTAAATTTTTTCTTAAACTGGCTGAATTTCACTCCCCCCATATGGTAGTGGGCGGGGATTTTAATATGGTAGCCAACCCTACTCTAGATCGCTCCTCATCCACACTCTCCACTAGAGCCTTCCCGAAATCCCTGACTGCTGGCCTCTATAGTAACCAACTGGTAGACACATGGCGGGCACACAACACTGGCATGAAGGGTTACACCTTCTTTTGCCATCCGCACAATAGCTATGCTAGACTAGATTATATTTATACCACACCAATCATATTGGCTAACTCCTCAGACGCTGAGATTCACCCATGCGTATGGTCTGACCACCAAGTGATTTCTTTCACTACTGAGTATATTCGGCTGGCACCGACCCCGTTCACCTGGAGATTGAATGAATCAATGCTCTCGGACTTAGCCACAGAATCACTAGTCGCACAAACGATAGAGGAATATTTCTATATTAATGCACATCCAGACATCTCCCCCCCACTATTATGGACAGCCCATAAAGCGGTCATAAGAGGAAAATTGATTAGCATCTCAGCCACACACAATAAATTGAACAAACAAAAAATCCTTGACCTCACAAAAGAACTTGACCTTTTGTATAAAGACACTCCTAAACTCCTTTTAGCAGATACTAGACGTCTTATTGATAAAAAACGCCTAGAATTGGACTCCCTGCTCTCTACCAAAGTTGAGAAGGCACTCAGATGGACAAAAGCCAAATATTTATTGCATAACAACTCCTCCTCTACCCTGTTTGTTAGGAAATTAAACCAAGCCACCCACCCATCCCATGTATACAAACTATCCAACCCGGATGGGACTGTTACCACACACCCGAAAGAGGTCCTAAAATTTTTTGAGGATTTCTACTCTAATTTACTTGCAGCCGATAATGGGTTATCCCCTTTAGCAGAGGATTCCTGGTTTCAGAATATTCCCCTACCCTCCCTCACACCTACACAAGTAGACTCCCTGAATGCCCCTATCACTATCTCAGAACTTCTAAGAGTCATTAAGGCCTTAAAACTAGGTTCCGCCCCAGGCCCAGATGGATTCTCTGCCATATATTATAAAAAATTTCTTGAACTTCTGGCCCCAAGACTGGTTAATCTTTATAATTGGGTCTTACAAGGAGGTAGCTTCCCGGATGAGATGCTATTAGCAAACATGTCCTTGATCCCCAAACCCAACAAAAATCATGCCCTCCCCCAAAACTATAGACCTATCTCAGTCATTAATAATGACTTGAAGATATTTAGTAGAATTCTAGCTGACAGGTTAGCACACATTATCCCTTCCCTAATTTCCCCTTATCAGGCAGGCTTCATCCCCCATAGACTAATCACCGATAACATACGCCTAGTTACAAACATCATCCAAGATGCTAATTTATTGTCCCGTAAACTCCTATTGCTCAGCCTAGACATACAAAAGGCATTTGACAGTGTCTCCTGGAATTATGTTGGAGCACTCCTGCAAAGAATGGGATTCCGTGGGGAATTTTTATATGCATTTCAGGCACTCTACCAGCATCCCAAGACACGTATTAGAATCCCAGGCTGTAACTCAGAGTTCTTTCAATTGGGCAAGGGCACCAGGCAGGGTTGCCCCCTCTCACCCCTAATTTTCGCTCTGGCCCTGGAACCCCTCGCAATTGCGCTATTAAATAACCTGGATATTTCAGGCTACACAAAAGGCCCCTCCTCGTACAAATTCTGTATGTACGCCGACGATGTTTTAATGTTCATCACCAACCCCCTGATATCCCTTCCTAATCTTTTTCTAACCCTTTCTAACTTTGCCAAAGTCTCCGGCCTCTCAGTCAATGTCACCAAAACGGCTGCTCTTCCAGTAGGTTTTCGGCAAGAGGAACTGGCCCATTTAAAACAAACTTACTCCTTTACATGGTCTGACACCCATCTCTCATATGTTGGTATAGAATTAGCTAATAACTTTGACAAACTCTCTGCTCTCAATTACCCCCCGTTGGTCACTAAACTCAAAAAAACGTTAAAACAATGGTCATCTCTTCACATTCCCTTTATAGGCAGGATCACAGCCCTGAAGATGGTCATCCTTCCCAGGCTATTGTACCTTTTTCGCTCCCTTCCCATTAGACTGACAAAATCTTACCTCTCAGGGATTCAAACACTTCTCAATCGTTTTGTCTGGTGCGACAAACCCTCTAGATTTTCGAGAACGATCTTATACCGCTCCTCTAAAAGAGGGGGCCTTGGAGTGCCACAGTTATGGCTCTATTTCCTGTCGTGCAGGCTTACGCAACAGGCGCAATGGAATATTAGACAGTCCAGGGTCCCCTGGGTTAAATTTGAGTCAGAGTCAATCGCCCCCTTATACCTCCCTGGACTAATGTGGTCCTCCCTCTCTTCCTATCCCGAGCTGGAGAGGAAGAACAACATAGTGGCAATAGGCCTGTGCCTATGGAATAAATACAAATGCAAATACGACCTCACTTCCCCCGCCCCCCTAGGAGCCACGTTCCTGGGAGACCCCAGATTCCCCACCCCGTTCCACGATCCTGAATCCTTCCACGTTTGGACGGATCATAACCTGATTAAATTGGGAGACTTTTATGCGGGAGGGAAATCGATTTCATTCCAAAGCATGCAGGCCTTACACCGTATCCCAAATTCGGAATACTTCCACTTCCTACAGATCAGACATTTTTTCCTCTCTCATTACAATGTTTCCCAGGCTGCAAACAACACCCCTTTCGAAGACATTTGTCATACAAGCCCTCGACAGAAAGGCCTGATATCAGGGGTCTACAAATCCCTAGATGCACTGCAAGAATCCCTCCCCTTGAAATATAGGGCAGATTGGGAACAGGAGCTTAACATGGCTAATGGTGAGATAGACTGGGAGAAAGGCTGGACCAATTTGAGAAAATGCACCATATCGCTTACAATCAGGGAAACGGCCATTAAACTTACTACTAGATGGTACTATACCCCATCTCGCTTGCACAAGATCTACCCTCTTACCTCACCCAACTGCTACAGAGGGTGCAATACTCTAGGTACATTTAGGCATCTATTCTGGGACTGCCCCATAGCCCAAGGAACCTGGTCAGAGGTATTCAAACTGATTGACAAAGTAGCAGGTAGTTCTATCACCTTATCTCTACACCACTGTATCCTGTTCCAGTCCCCCCCAGATACCGCGAAACCCTTGGTAAGACTGATCCACTCAATGTGCACAGCGGTCCACTGGACGGTAGCCCTCCACTGGAAATCCCCAGTAGTCCCACTAGCACAGGTTATTGCACGAATTGACCATACGATGTTGGCTGAAAAGATATTTCATACCTTACATGATACAATTCCTGTTTTTGATGCAAAATGGAACCCCTGGATTGTTCTAAGACTCCAAGAATGACCAAGCTGTCCTACTAATTTTACTCATTTTCCTCCCTCCTCTTTCTTTTCCTTTTCTCTCCCTCTTTTTCCTTATTATTTCTCTCGCTATCTTTATTGTTTATACACCTCCCTCAACAAGGTCATATCCTACCGGTAATAATCCACCGTAGACTTACTGTTTCGGAGAAATCTCCGGTTTACTTTTCTTTTGCATAATCTTGGATATATTACACAGACGATGTTGATATACTGCAATTTAATATACCATATGATATGACAATGACACTGTTCAATGTGTTTAATATCTATGTTTGTACACTTTGTTTTTCTTTAATAAAACGTTTTTGAAAACAAAAAAAAAAAATCCCACCAAAAAATCTCCCCCTGTTTATTCATACTCTCAGGGATGTTGGTGCCATTTCTTTGACACTGCCGCTAATCCATAGTACCCCTCTCTAATGAACAATATCAATATTTCCAGATGCCCCAGTCTAGAATCCAAAAACCAGCATATTATTAAGTAGAATGAAATTATGATTTGACAAAGACCAAAAATGATAAAAATCAAATACGTATATCATTTTGGAGATTTAATGTGACCAGTTAGCCATCTGCACATTATAGCATAGGTATGTTTGGTATCTACCTTAATGATATTTTCTTGTACATTTGTGTAAGCTCCTTTTATGATGAGGCCTCTATTACAGTCAGAATTACGGTGTATGTGTATTTTGAAAACCAGACTCACAGATGCGTATTAAGTAGTCGCATAGCAGACAGGGCATTTACGGCCTGAATTCCACTAGAAGAGTTTAGTTTAATGGAGTTTGACTTCTGATGTTCTGCTTTAAATCTTGAGCTGGCTGTGTTGTTATTGTGGGGGGTATATAAAACGTGTCAGTTTTTCTGCCTGGCCACTACAGACATAACATGTAAATCTACCGTATATACTCGAGTATAGGTCGACCCGAATATAAGCCGAGGCCCCTAATTTACCACAAAAAAATGGGAAAACGTATTGACTCGTGTATAAGCCGAGGGTGAGAAATGCAGCAGCTTCTGTAAGTGGAAAAGGGGGTCAACAGTGCCCATCTGCAGCTACACCTCCCTGTGTCTATTGCATGCCTCCTTGTGTCCTGTGCATGCCTCCCTGTGCAGATCTGCCTGCCTCCCTGTGTCCTGTGTGTACCTCCCTGTGTCCATTGCAGCCTACCTGTGTCCCTCCCTGTGTCCATTGCAGCCTACCTGTGTCCCTCTCTGTGTCCATTGCAGCCTACCTGTGTCCCTCCCTGTGTCCATTGCTGCCTACCCGTGTCCCTCCCTATGTCCATTGCAGCCTACTTGTGTCCCTCCCTGTGTCCATTGCAGCCTACCTGTGTCCCTCCCTCTGTCCATTGCAGCCTACCTGTGTCCTGTGCATGCCTCCGTGTTCCACTCTGTAGCCCTCTGTGTTCTGTTCTGTAGCCCTCTGTGTTCCACTCTATAGCCCTCCGTTGCACTGATCAGCGTGTCATAAAAGCATACGGCGGCCATTGCAGTGTTCAAAAGCTGCACCTCCTCTTCGTCTGTGATAGGCAGAACACTCAATTTCCCAGCAGTCAGTGTTTAGCCTATCACGGACATCCGCTCATCCTCATACCACAGACGAGAATGAGAGGATGTCCGTGATAGGCTGAACACTGACTGCTGGGAAATTGAGTGTTCTGCCTATCACAGACAAAGAGGAGGCGCAGCTTTTGAACACTGGAAGCATCGCCGTATGCTTTTATGACACGCTGATCATGTAGGCAGACAGCAGTGACTCGATTATAAGCAGAGGGGGGCACTTTCAGCCTAAAAAAAAGGGCTGAAAATCTTGGCTTATACTCGAGTATA
Organism: Lithobates sylvaticus; assembly: GCA_028564925.1. Taxonomy (NCBI): domain Eukaryota; kingdom Metazoa; phylum Chordata; class Amphibia; order Anura; family Ranidae; genus Lithobates; species Lithobates sylvaticus. The sequence goes on from CM053031.1 coordinate 39,400,702, forward strand.
TACGGTAATTGTTTTGTCACCAACTTGTGAATATTGGAGAAATTAGGGTGGCACTGTGTTAAACGTGACTCCCTATTCTTCCTACTCACAATGGAGTTCATCAGACCTCATTTTTATCCTGCCTGTGGACATCCACCTAAAGTCAGATATTAGTTCTGTGCTATCTGCCTGTTTAAGCCTGCCTAGCCTGTTTCAACAAGTAGAAGAGATCAGACTTTTCCGAACACAAGTGTACAATTAAATAACATACTGTATATTGTACATATTTCACAGTTTGCAACTGGATTGTAACACACTCTTCTTTCTTCCTTTGTCTCCAGCATTCAGATTAAACTACAGTGCTTCGGACACATCTGAAAAAAACCGTGTTAAAACCAGACTAAAGAAGTTTATTACCCGACGGCCATCCCTGAAGACCTTACAGGACAAAGGAATCATTAAAGGTATTCAGCTGGCTGTCCTCAGTTCTGTATAAAATAAACGCTTCCAGCACTGAACTTATAAAAATGTGGTTTTCTGCATAAGTTGTAGCAGCGCCAATGAGAGAAAAAAAAGAACAAAAGAAAATAGAATGAGTTCACAAAAAAAAAATTAAGATAATGGAGCTTGGAGGTGTAAGACTATAGTGGAAGCACTATTTGATAGAGCAGGGAAGGGTTAGTCCATCTATTCCTGCATTGTGCTGCTGGCCCCCGAAAGCCTCATCACTTTGGCACTCTGGACAGCAGTCACACTCCAATGCGTCGGGTTGTACCTGTCTTCATGTACAATGCAAGAGTGTGACTGCTGTCTGGAGTGTCAAAGTGATGAGACTTTGGGGAATGCTTTCACAATACAGGGGAAGCCTGCTGGAGTAGGGACCCCTAGACTTAACGAGCATATTTTTTTTTTTTTAAGGTTCAGCTTTAAACTTTTAAAAGATAAACGTACTGGATAAATCTTACCAAAACTAGGATAGATTTGCCTTTTTTTTAACTTGTATGACCTTGTTATTGGGGCCTGACGTCCTTGACTTTAATCTCAGGTCTAGCCAAAACTTTATTTTTCAGTGAACAAGGGTTAACTTATCAGCCAGGTATTTAAGGCTAAGTTGTATTGTATCCATCACACTCTTTACAGGATCACTCACAGTTTGTTTTCAGATGTTGTAGTGAATTGGTGGATCATGCACTCCCAAGAAACTACTATGCCTTGAAAAAGGGATCCTGCAAGGTCCTGAAATATTGACTTGTGATGCTGTTTGGATTACGTGAATAAAGGGCAAGATTATCACTGTACACAGTTGTGCTAGGGAAAGTCTTTATATTCCAAATTTTTACAGATGTCATCTATCTCTGCTTGTCACCATAGTAGAAAATGATGGGATCTCCTCACAAGCACATAGGTAGCAATAAAACCATAACAGGTGTTGTAACTCTTCCACACTTTACTAAAAAAGAAATGATAGATTTGCCTGGTAATTGGCTTTCAGGGCTAAGCCACACCAATAAGATTGCCTTATGCCGCGTACACACGGTCGGAATTTCCGATGGAAACAGTCCGATGGGAGCTTTTCAATGGATTTTCCGACCGTGTGTATGCCCATTGGTCTTTTTCTGTCGGAATTTCCGACGGATTTTGGATTGAGAACCTGTTCTCAATTTTTCAGACGGAAAACCTTTCTATCAGATTTTCCGATCGTGTGTATGCAATTCCGACACGCAAAATTCCGACGCATGCTCTGAAACAATTCGACGCATGCTCGGAAGCATTCAAACTTTACTTTTATAGTGCTGTCGAATGTGTTTTATGCCGCTGTGTTACAGACCGTCGGAATTTGGTGTGACCTTGTGTAGGCAAGACAGTTTGAGCGGAATTCCGACGGGAAAACCCTCAGAGCTTTTTCCGACGAGAATTCCGACCATGTGTACGCGGCATTAGTGTCCATTGGACAGGTAAGTAGCAGTTAGCCATGTTGTCATCTTTTAGGCAGGACTTTAAGGCTAACTGCCCACGGATGTTTTAAAAAACGAGCTGAAAAGCTAGTACCGACGCCAGGAAAAAAGCGGCGTTAAAAAAATATTTTTTTTTTCGAGTTTTGCATTGGTGTCAATGTGCGTTTAGCCACGCTAGCTTTCAGCCACGTTTCTCTGTCTCTATTCAAAATCAATGGTTCCCTATGGGAGCCCATTGATTTGAATAGAAGTCGCACCAGAAGTCAGATCCACATGATCTGACTTGCGGTGCGACTTGTGTGTTGAGAATCTTGAAGGGGAACTCTGACAAAATTTTGCGTGAGGTTCCTCCCAAGATCCCTACCAGATCCTTATCCGAGCATGCAGCCCGACAGGTCTGGAAAGGGGGGGACGAGCGAGCGCCCCCCTCCTGGACCATACCGGCCACATGCCCTCAACATAGGGGGATGGTGCTTTGGGGCAGGGGGGCTCTGCGCCCCCCACCCTTAAGCACCTTGCCCGCATGTTGCTGGGGACAAGGGCCTCTTCCCTACAACCCTTGCCCGGTGGTTGTTGGGGTCTGCGGATGGGGACTTATCGTGATCTGGAAGCCCCCTTTGCCCCCCCTAACAAAGGGCCCCCCCAGATCACGGCCCCCCCACCCTAGGTGAATGAGTATGGGGTACATTGTAAAAAAAGTTATTTAAAATGGACCTTTCGAGGCAAATGATAGGTCCGTTTTTTTAAAGCTCTCTGACCCCTCCCCTTCTCCCATCGCAAATGGCATAAAAAGACATTTATAAACAAACCGTTCATCAAAAAGTCATTCTATCAAGGACACTTGGAAAATAACAAATACGTTAAGGAGCCTCACTGAAGGTCCACCTGCTGCCCCATCACAAATAGTACAAAAAGCCATTGGTAACAAAAATTGTCCAAAATAAATAAAAAATACTTACCACCCCCCCCCCCAGCCTTTCGAGAGGCACAGGTGATGTTATCATGGCTTCTATAAAAGCTTTAAATCCCATGAGAATGCATTCCAGGCCTTGCAAGAATGTGTTCCCGTGGGAGTTTGAGCTTCCGGCTCTGCCAAAAAGGCATGGTGGCATTCCCTTGTGATCTCCAGAATCATTGGTGGCAGGGGCTGTGGATTTTGGGACCAGCACTTTGTTTACAATGGTCTTTTATGCTAGTTAGGATGGGGGGCCGGGGGGCTGTCAAAAAAGCAGACCTTCTGTTTGCCGTGGAAGATCCGCTTTAACTGATTTGTTGCTTTTTCAGCTTCCTCCTCAAATTTCAGCGGTTTAGATGCATTTTTGCCTTCAGTACCTAATGATTATTTTATTATGGTTACTATCATTTATTTACAAACACTGCCTGGCTCTCTGGATAAAGTTAAACCATTCCAGAAATTATCTTTTGAAAAGCAAATACCAGTTCCAATGTAAGTAGAACTGTAGTTTGTATCTGCAATGAACTTTTCAGATGTGCAATTGATTACATAATAGATTTAGGGATGTATTCATTAGCTGTTTTTTATATATATATTTTTTACTTTTTTATGTAGGTTCCACACATTTGTGAATTGTATATGTGCTTTCTTAACATTTTTATGCACTCTTGTTTTTTTTACTGTTCATTTGTTATGCAAAGTGAGTGAAAAACATTCAGTAGTAGGTATTTACAATGGTTCATATATGTATAAAATGTGTACTTTTATTGCGTTCATATTTTTCCCACCCAAATACATTATTTTACATTTTTCTGCATTGAACCTCATTTGCCATGTAGTTGCCCACCCCATTAATTTTTTCAGATCTTTTTGCAAGGTTTCCACTTCCTGCGGAGAAGTTATTGCCCTGCTTAGCTTAGTATCGTCCACAAATACAACGATTGAGCTGTTTACCCCATCCTCCAGGTCGTTTATTAACAAAATAAATAGGATTGGTCCCAGCACAGAACCCTGGGGGACCCCACTACCCACCCCTGACCATTCTGAGTATCCCCCGTTTATCACCACCCTCTGAACTCATTCCCCTTTCCCCCTCCTCCCTGCAAGTAATTGCTGGACTAAATGATCCCTTGCAGTGGGGCTGTGCCTGCACTGCGAGGGTTAATTGTTACTTTGATCTAGGGCGGTGGTCTCTAAACTGGGTCCTGCCGGACAGATGTGACCCTTTTCTTACCTTTATCTGGCCCTTCGGACACTGTTCCTCCCACTGATATGAGGAACGAATTCTTCCATGATCACCAACGATGAGGCACCATTCCTCCCACTTAGACCAGGCACTATTTCATCCAGGGACACCAATGATGGGGCACTATTGCTTCCACTGACCCCAATGATGATGCATTATTTCTCCCACTAATACCAATGATGGGGCACTATTCCTCCTCCTCCTACTGACCACAGGTGCTATATACATTTTACTCCCACTGACCACCAAGCCTGAAACATGGTCTGCTCCCACCATTTTTTACTTTTACTGGCTACAGTCTGGCCATCCTAAAGTCTGAAGGGCCCTAAACCGGCTCTTTGTTTATAAAGTTTGGAGACCCCTGGTCTTCGGGAACAAAAAAATATAGTTTGCTTACCCGATCCTCTGCATCTCCCTGCAGCTAGACCAGTCCCTACAGCTTCTTCTCACTCATGCTTCAGTGGTCTAAGATCCTGACATCATCAAGACATGACAGTCCCATACTGTACATGCAAATACACACATTTTTAACCACTTAAGGGCCGAGCCTCTTCCTGAGATTTGTTGTTTACAAGTTAAAAACATTTTTTTTGCTAGAAAATTACTTAGAACCCCCAAACATTATATTTTTTTTTTTCTAACACCTTAGAGAATAAAATGGCGGTCGTTGCAATACTTTCAGTCACAGCGTATTTGCACAGCGGTCTTACAAGCCCTTTTTTTTGGAAAAAATACACTTTTTTGAATTACAAAATAAGACAACAGTAAAGTTAGCCCAATTTGTTGTTTATATTGTGAAAGATAAGGTTACGCAGTGTAAATTGATACCCAACATGTCACGCTTCAAAATTGCACCCGCTCGTGGAATGGCGACAAACTTTTACCCTTAAAAATCTCCATAGGCAACGTTTAAAAAATTCTAAAGGTTGCATGTTTTGAGTTACAGAGGAGGTCTAGGGCTAGAATTATTGCTCACCATTTTCATATGCGGGCGCTACTCACGTATGCTTCTGCACGTGAGCTCGACGGGACGGGGCACGTTTCAATTTTATTTTTTTCTTATTTATTTTACTTTTTATTTTTTTTTTTTACACTGTTTTAAAAAAAAAATTGTGTCACTTTTATTCCTATTACAAGGAATGTAAACATCCCTTGTAATAGAAAAAAAGCATGACAGGGCCTTTTAAATATGTGACCTGGGGTCAAAAAGACCTCAGATCTCATATATACACTAAAATGCAAAAAAAATGTAGATTGAAAAAATACAAAAAAAAAAATCTTTAGGAGATATGAGCGGAAGTGACGTTTTGACGTCGCTTCCACCCTGCAATGATATGAAGACGGGTGGGGGCCATCTTCCACTCACTCGTCTCCATGTCAGGCTAGGGAAAACATCCGATCGCCTCCGCCGCTGCTGGCGGCTCCGGTAAGCGTCGGAGGGCACCGGAGCGCGGCGGGAGGGGGGCCCTCTTCCGGCTCCGATAAAAGTGATCTTCTGGCGAATCTGCTGCAGAGACCACTTTTATCTGAAAGCGGACCACTCGCTGAAGAAGAGCATACCGGGGTTATGGCAACTAGCTGCTGCCATAACAATGATATTCCTCTTCAAAGTACCGACGTATAACGACGGTGGGCGGTCCGGAAGTGGTTAAAGAATCTGATGAAATTCACACAAAATCTTTATTGCTTAAAGATATAAAATGTTATAGAGTGGCTCTACTTCTGTTGAGAAGAAAACACTCCCCTTTGGGTGATCAAGGTACATTGCAGGGATTTTGACAAACTTTTGTAGCAGACTCCGACCTGTTTGGTTTCACCAGAATGAGAGTTACTTATAAGAGAAACTTATTCTGAATGAGTGTTATGCCCCGTACACACGGTTGGAAATTCCGATGGAAAATGTCCGATCGGACCATGTTGTCGGAAAATCCGCCCGTGTGTGGGCTCCATCGGACTTTTTCCGTCGGAATTTCTGACAGAAAAAATTTGAGAGCAGGATCTCAAATTTTCCGACAACAAAATCCTATCGGACTTTTTCCGATCGTGTGTTGAGAATTCTGACGGACAAAGTGCCACGCATGCTCAGATCAAATTATGAGACCAAAGCTATTGGCTACTAACGTGAACATAGTCCCGTCGTAACTAGACATGTGCACAACAAAAAAATTTGTTTTATTTCGTTTCGTTTTTTTTCGTTTCCGAAAAAAGATTGTTTTTTTTCGTGTAGTTTTTTTCGTTTCCGTTGATTCGTAACGATTCGTACATTCGTAAGTCGTCGTTGTTCGTATTCGTAATGATTCGTACATTCGTAAGAGTTATTTTTTCGTTGATTCGTTTTTTCGTTAGTTTAATTTTCGGACGCATTCGTATTTATTCGTACATTCGTAACATTTGTAGATTCGTAATCGGAGCATAATTCATAATTTTATGTAATGTGTATGCTATTATTACATTTTAATAATTTACGAATCGAAAAAAAAAAGTTACGAATCAAAAAAAAAGTTACGAATGTACGAATTTTTTTGTTCAATAGAGACACAGAAAACTACAAATCGAAAAAAAAATAAATAAATAAAAAGTTAGAAATCGAAAAAAAAAAGTTACGAATCGGAAAAAAAAAGGTTACGAATCGAAAAAAAAAAAGTTACGAATGTACGAATTTTTTTGTTCAATAGAGACACAGAAAACTACAAATCGGAAAAAAAAAAAAGTTACGAATCGAAAAAAAAAGTTACGAATCAAAAAAAAGTTCCGAATGTACGAATTTTTTTGTTCAATCTATTCGAAGTACGTTTAGCAGCACCATTGTAAGGGACACGGAAAATTAACAATTAAAAAAAAAAAAAGTTACGAATGTACGAATTTTTTCGTTCGTTTTCGTTTTTCGGATTTTCTTCATTAGTACATTCGTTGTTTCTAGTTTGTTTTTTTCGGATTTTCGTTGTTTTTCGGATTCGTTCGATTCGAGCGATTCGTTATTCGGATTCGTACGATTCGAACGATTCGTTCATTCGTACGGAAACGAACGAACGAAAATAACGAAAAAAAACGAAAAACGAAAAAAAAAACGAAACGAATTGCACATGTCTAGTCGTAACGGACGAACGTCATCACGTTCAGAATGATCGGATTTTCTGATAACTTTGTCCGACCGTGTGTATGCAACACCAGTTTTGGACAAAGTCCGTCGGAAAAAATCAGACGGATTTTGTGGTCGGATTTTCCGACCGCGTGTACCGGGCATTACTGGTACGCTATAATCAGCTGGTGCACTCTTGGTGTTCTAATGAGGAGAGCTGCAGTGTCTGCATCACTTTAGATGTGTTTAAGCCTTGGGGCGTATATATCACCAAAACGTTTCTAGTGCAAGGGGTGCTTAAAATTTGACTTGTAACATAGGCAGGCATTTGTGAAAATCAGTAAGCCAATCACGCAAGCAGGAAATTACATTTCTGGGGGCGTTCTGTACACCAATTGTTTACAGAAGGACTCTAGGGTTCCATATCGCATTGAATGTTACAGAAAATGACAGCAGCTGCAGGTTGACAAGAAAGGTGGGTTTTAATAATGTTAAATTACAACATGGCTTGTGTAGCAACTCCAAATACTACATCATTATTATTTTTTGTTGCTATTTTTTTTCCCATGAAAGTGGAGTTACCATTTACCCTTTTAGTATACTAAAATCGCCTTGAAGTTTAAGGACACCTTATTCATTGTGAACCATTTTAGGATAAAGGAATCATATCAGAGGCTGCCAGCAGTTTTATCACTGACAGAATGTTAGCAATTCATAAGAGAACACCTTTCCCCATTACGATCACTCTTACTCAGATGTTTTCACTTTTTTCAAGCCCCCCACCTTTTTTTTTTTTTTTTTTAAATAGAATTGTTTTTGACAATTGACAAGACTTGTTTTCCTGTCCTAAGTTGTGTACGTAATGCATATCGTTTTTTAATGTGTCCATGCAGATAGTAAGGCAAGTTCCGTTTGGGGGCATTCTATATAGTGGGGGGCTAATTAGGTTTTTCTTAATGAAGCATGAACTTAAATGTACTTTAAAGTCAAATATCAGGTAATTATTAAAGAGTTAAAATTTTATAAATGAAAGTGTATGTTACCCTAAATATTTAATTTATTTTTATGTGTGTGTTTGTTACCCTAAAAAAAAAAAAAAAAAAATTGGACCGTGTCCCTTTAACCACTTCAGCCCCAGACCAATTGGCAGCCAAAGGACCAGGCCCCTTTTTGCGATTCGGCACTGCGTCGCTTTAACTGACGGTCGTGCGACGAGGCTCCCAAACAAAATTGGCGTCCTTTTTTTCCCACAAATAGAGCTTTCTTTTGGTGGTATTTGATCGCCCCTGCGGTTTTTATTTTCTGCGCTATAAATAAAAATAGAGCGACAATTTTGAAAACAATGCAATATTTTTTGCTTTTTGCTATAATAAATATCCCCAAAAAATATATAAAAAAACATTTTTTTCCCTCAGTTTAGGCCGATACGTATTCTTCTACATATTTTTGGTAAAAAAAAAACGCAATTAGCGATTATTGATTTGTTTGCGCAAAAGTTATAGCGTTTACAAAATAGGGGATAGTTTTATAGCATTTTTATTAATATTTTTTTTTTACTAGTAATGGCGGTGATCAGCGATTTTTATTGTGACTGCGACATTATGGCGGACACATCGGACATTTTTGACACATTTTTGGGACCATTGTAATTTATACAGCAATCAATGCTATTTAAATGCATTGATTCCTGTATAAATGACAGTTGTAGTGAAAGAGTTAACCACTAGGGGGAGGGGAGGGGTTATGGGCTGTGACGTGTGTGTGTTTTTTTTTACATTAGGGGGCGGGGCTGACGTCTGACGTCATTGATCGGCTTTCCCGATGATCGGGAACAGCCGATCAATGACAGGCAGAGTAGGAAGCGCGGGGAGAGGTTTGTTTACACAGACCTCTCCCCGTTCTTCAGCTCTGTGACCCGATTGCGGGACACCAGCGGCGATCGGGTCCGCTGGTCCCGCGGCCGGGGTCACGGAGCTCCCGACCGGGTCGCGTGCGCGCCGCTGGCAGGCATTTAAAGGCCCACGTACAGGTACGTGATTTTGCCTGCCCGTGCCATTCTGCCGCAGTATATCTGCGTGAGGCGGTCGGGAAGCGGTTAAAGCATGTTATACAACACAGTGCTTGTGCTGTGTAATTTGGTCCCCTGTAACACCTGAAATACCTGGCTGATCCTGCCAGTTTCTTCCCTCTTCTATGTAAACTGACCACTGTTTATCATGGCTGCTGAGCCCTGACACCGTGGTCAGTTTACGTGCCTCTGTCTCCTGTCTGCTCTCCTCTCTGGTCTCCCACCTCCCCTCCCTACCTGTCAGCTGGTGAAAGTGCCCGACCCCCCGTCCTGCGGCTAAAGTAAAAATGACAGTTTCATACTGTCTCCTAATCCTGTGTGCCCCTGTGTGTGTGATTTATAACAAAAATGCAGATTATACAGGTACCTGATTTCAGAGCGCCTGTCGGCGCTCACGTGACCGGCCGGCTCTCTTCGCACAAAGTAAGGTCCATAAAGACATGGATGAGTGAGTTTGGGGTGAAGGAACTTGACTGGCCTGCACAGAGTCCTGACCTCAACCCGATAGAACATCTTTGGGATGAATTAGTGCAGAGACTGCGAGCCAAGCCTTCTTGTCCCACATCAGTGCACAACCTCACAATTGTGCTTCTAGAAGAATGGTCAAACATTCCCATAGACACACTCCTAAACCATGGGGACAGCCTTCCCAGAAGAGTTGAAGCTGTTATAGCTTCAAAGAGTGGGCCAACTCAATATTGAACTCTACGGAGTGCAGACTAAGACTGGGATGCCATTAAAGTTCATGTGTGTGTAAAGGCAGGTGTCCCAATACTTTTGAAAATATAGTGTATGTGCTGTTTGGAGTACATCTTTGTAAGTGCATATTTGCTTTTTTAATTTCACAAAATTTACTGCACTTAGTTGGTGGAGCTTCTGCCTCTCTCTTTCTTTGCACTTTTATACAGAGCTACAGAACACCATATACATGTACGCAGTGCCTGTAACTTCTGTAGTCTGTTCAGCTGTCACCGATCACCCCCCATGCTGTGTAGACTGATGCTTTAGCCAATCACAGTCTGCTCTTCAGCCAGTCTGTCAGAACTTGGAGCGTAGAAGTCATAAAATGCACTAAGGTAAACAATCTTCTGCCTTTACAACCTTTTTAAGGATTGTTAAACGCTTGGCAACCAGCCGCTGTCATTATACTGTGGCAGGTTGGCACAGCTGCACAAATGACCATAGGGGTACATTGGCCGCTTTAAGAGCAATAGCAGGTGCGCGCCGGCCACCCCGCGATCGCTCCACAGAGAGCCAGAACAACAATCTGTCAATGGAAACAGACAGATCCCCATTCTGACAGGGGAGAAGAGAGAGATCAGCTGTTCCTAGTGATCAAGAACAGCGATCTCTCTCTTCTCCCAGTCAGTCCCCTTCCCCCACAGTTAGAAACACTCCCTGGGGAACACTTAACCCCTTGATCGCCCCCTAGTCTTAATCCCTTCCCTGCCAATGACATTTATACAGTAATCAGTGGCTATTTTTAGCTCTGATCGCTGTATAAATGTCAATGGTCCCAAAAAGTGTCAAAAGTGTCCGATTTGTCCGGCGCAATTGTCACAGTCCTGCTACAAATCTCTAATCACCGCCATTACTAGTTATAAAAAAATTCATAATAAAAATTCCAAATATAAAAAAATAATAAAATTGCCAAAATAATAAAACTGCCAAATATAGACCGTATTTTGTAGGCGCTAAAACGTTTGCAAACCAATCAATATACGCTTATTGAGATTTTTTATTTTTTTTTTTTTTACCAAAAATATGTAGAAGAATACAAATTGGCATAAACTCGCTTTTTTTATTTTTTACATTTTTGGGGGGTATTTATTATAGCAAAAAGTAAAAAAAAAATGTATTTTTCAAAATTGTTGGTCTTTTTAACCCTTTGATTGCCCCCGATGTTAACCCCTTCCCTGCCAGGATCATTCACAGTGGTGTGAAAAAGTGTTTGCCCCTTTCCTCATTTCCTGTTCCTTTGCATGTTTGTCACACTTAAGTGTTTCGGAACATCAAACCAATTTAAACAATAGTCAAGGACAACCCAAGTAAACACAAAATGCAATTTGTAAATGAAGGTGTTTATTATTAAAGGTGAAAAAAAATCCAAACCATCATGGCCCTGTGTGAAAAAGTGATTGTCCCCCTTGTTAAAATATACTATAACTGTGGTTGTCCACACCTGAGTTCAATTTCTCTAGCCACACCCAGGCCTGATTATTGCCACACCTGTTCACAATCAAGGCATCACTTAAATAGGAGCTGCTTGACACAGTAAGGTCCACCAGAAGATCCTTAAAAGCTACACATCATGCCGAGACCCAAAGAAATTCAGGAACAATTGAGAAAGAAAGTAATTGAGATCTATCAGTCTGGAAAGGGTTATAAAGCCATTTCCAAAGCTTTGGGAATCCAGCGAACCACAGTGAGAGCCATTATCCACAAATGGCGAAGACATGGAACAGTGGTGAACCTTCCCAGGAGTGGCCGGCCACCCAAAATTACCCCAAGAGCGCAGCGACGACTCATCCAAGAGGTCACAAAAGACCCCACAACAACGTCCAAGGAACTGCAGGCCTCACTTGCCTCAGTTAAGGTCAGCGTTCATGCCTCCACCATCAGGAAAAGACTGGGCAAAAATGGCCTGCATGGCAGAGTTCCAAGGAGAAAACCACTGCTGAGCAAAAAGAACATCAAAGCTCATCTCAATTTCTCCACAACACATCTTGATGATCCCCAAGACTTTTGGGACAACAATCTTGTGGACCGATGAGACAAAAGTGGAACTCTTTGGAAGGTGTGTGTCCAAGTATATCTGGCGTAGAAGGAACACTGCATTTCAGAAAAAGAACATTATACCAACAGTAAAATATGGTGGTGGTAGTGTGATGGTCTGGGGCTGTTTTGCTGCTTCAGGACCTGGAAGACTTGCCGTGATAAAAGGAACTATGAATTCTGCTGTCTACCAAGAGATCCTGAAGGAGAATGTCCGACCATCTGTTCATGTACTCAAGCTGAAACGAACTTGGGTTCTGCAGGAGGACAATGATCCTAAAAACACCAGCAAGTCCACCACCGAATGGCTGAAGAAAAACAAAATGAAGACTTTGGAGTGGCCTAGCCAAAGTCCTGACCTGAATCCTATTGAGATGTTGTGGTATGACCTTAAAAAGGCCGTTCATGCTCGAAAACCCTCTAATGTAACTGAATTAGGACAATTCTGCAAAGATGAGTGGGCCAAAATTCCTCCAGGACGCTGTAAAAGCCTCATTGCGCGTTATCGCAAACGCTTGGTTGCAGTTGTTGCTGCTAAGGGTGGCCCAACCAGTTATTAGGTTTAGGGGGCAATCACTTTTTCACACAGGGCCATGATGGTTTGGATTTTTTTTCACCTTTAATAATAAACACCTTCATTTACAAATTGCATTTTGTGTTTACTTGTGTTGTCCTTGACTATTGTTTAAATTGGTTTGATGTTCCGAAACACTTAAGTGTGACAAACATGCAAAGGAACAGGAAATGAGGAAGGGGGCAAACACTTTTTCACACCACTGTATACAGTGACAGTGTATTTTTTTTAGCACTGATCACAGTATTAGTGTCACTAGTCCCCAAAAAGTCTCACTTAGTGCCCAATTTGTCTGCCGCAATGTCACAGTCCCACTAAAAATCAATGATCACCTCCATTACTAGTAAAAATTTAAAAGCCATAAAAATATCCCATAGTTTGTAGACGCGATAACTTTTGGGCAAACTAACCAATATACACTTATTGGAATTTTTTTTTTTTTTAACCAAAAATATGTAGCAGAATACATATTGGCCTAAATTGATGAAGAAATTTGATTTTTTTTGAAAAAAAAATTATTGGATGTGTTTTATAGCAGAAAGTAAAACATATGTTTTGTCTTTTTCAAAATATTTTTTTTTGTTAGCACAAAAAATAAAGCACAAAATGCAGAGGTGATCAAATACCACCAAAAGAAAGCTCTATTTGTGGTGAAAAAAAATTCTTTGTGTACAACGTCATATGACCGCGCAATTGTCAGTTAAATCGACGCAGTGCCGTATCGCAAAAAAGTGCTCTGGTCAGGAAGGAGGGAAATCCTTCGGGGCTGAAGTGGTTAATACTTCTTTAGCAAGCCATGTATAAGTTTGAATTTCACCTGAAAACTGAATTTCATTGCAGTTTTTAACATTCAACTCAGGTACGCATTTAACTTTTAAATAGGAGTAAATATTTACAAAGGAAACTGTTGTGTTTGGAATAGATTTTATGTAAAAGATAAGTAATGTGTAAATATATTGTCCAAGCTAAAAAAAAATGATGGTGTTTTTGTAAGTTTCCTATTGACATTCTGTCGGTTGCTTGATGCATGCTGTACAGATCTCATGTAGATTTATGGTGCCAACCGAAGTCGCTAGTTTTACTCTTTCAGCCAATTCCAGAAATCGCTACAGATGCCCTAAGATATTAAAATGGACCGTTCTGCTGAACTCGGTGTGGGCGTCTCATTGGTTTTAAATTGATAGCAGATGAAAGAATGAGGCTTGTGGAACATGGGCACGGGACTTGGATCCTTTTTTTTCCTAAAATTCTCTGAAATGGTCATTTAGCATGGGAACTTTTGCTAACTTAATGAATTGTATTTCCTTATAATCCATGTGCATGCATTTAATGATGAGCTATTTTGTTCGGAAGTCCCAAAGAATCCAGTTTCCTGAGAAAGTCTGAAGTTTCAAGGCTTTGTTGGGACAGTGATGAAACTCAAGTTCAAGTCTAATGAAATGCCTAGCCAACTTTTTTATTAGCCGGGGGGGGTAGAGAAGGGGATGTTCAGAGCTCCTGGCATTTTTTTGTATAAAGCAGGCAGCAGGTCAAGCAGCTCATGATGGGTACTGAAAGTTCTATACTTTTCCTTTCAAATTTGAAGTATAGTAATGCGGCGTACACACGGTCGGAATTTCCGATGGAAACAGTCCGATGGGAGCTTTTCAACAGATTTTCCGACCGTGTGTATGCCCATCGGTCTTTTTCTGTCGGAATTTCCGACGGACTTTGGATTAAGAACCTGTTCTCAATTTTTCCGACGGAAAACCTTTCTATCGGATTTTCCGATCGTGTGTATGCAATTCCGACACGCAAAATTCCGACGCATGCTCGGAAACAATTTGACGCATGCTCGGAAGCATTAAACTTCCCTCTTATAGTGCTGTCGAATGTGTTTTATGCCGCTGTGTTACTCACTAATTTGGTGTGACCGTGTGTAGGCAAGACAGTTTGAGCGAAATTCCGTCGGAATTCCGACGGAAAAACCATCAGAGCTTTTTCCGACGAGAATTCCGACCGTGTATACGCGGCATTACACTCCAAAACAAAAAAAAATTCAATTTTTTTTTTTTTAGCCAGCACAAAAGACAAGCACAAATTATAAAAATAATACATTTTTATTACAAAATTTATAAACACAAATTTATAAAAAAACATGGCTGATAACATGAATGGCCAAATTAGACCATAATACCCATTGTATCATAACACCCTAACACCACACATCACCAAATTTGAATCAAATGCAGGCAAACTTTGGCAAATTGTTACACATGGAACTCAACGCGTTTCAATTTTGAATTAATTTTCTTTAACCACTTCAGCCCAGGAAGGTTTCACCCTCTTCCTGACAAGGCCATTTTTTTTTTTGCGATACGGCACTGCATCGCTTTAACTAACATTTGCACATTCATGCATTGCTGTACCCAAACAAATGTATGTCTTTTTTTCCCACAAATAGAGATTTCTTTTGGTGGTATTTGATCACCTCTGCGGTTTTTATTTTTTGTTCTATCAACAAAAAAAGATCGACAATTTTGAAAAAGACAAAACATATGTTTTACTTTCTGCTATAAAACACATCCAATAAAAAAAATCGAATTTCTTCATCAATTTAGACCAATATGTATTCTGCTACATATTTTTGGTAAAAATAAAATAAAAATCCAAATAAGTGTATATTGGTTAGTTTGCACAAAAATGTATCGCGTCTACAAACTATGGGATATTTTTATGGCTTTTAAATTTTTACTAGTAATGGAGATGATCAGCGATTTTTAGTGGGACTGTGACATTGCGGCAGACAAATTGGGCACTAAGTGAGACTTTTTGGGGACTAGTGACACTAATACTGTGATCAGTGCTAAAAAAATACACTGTCACTGTATAAATGATCCTGGCAGGGAAGGGGTTAACATCAGGGGCAATCAAAGGGTTAAGTGTGCTCCTAGAGAGTGACTTTTAACTGTGTGGGGGATGGTTCAACTGGAGGAAGAGAGAGATCTGTGTTCCTGATTATCAGAAACACAAGATCACTCTCTTCCTCTCTAACAGAAAGGTGGGCTGCCTTGTTTATATAGGCAGACCGCCGTTCTGCCTCTCCAGTGAAAAATCGGTAGGTCCCGGCGGCATTTAGGAAAGATTGTTTTAACCACTTGACCACTGGGCACTTAAACCCCCTTCCAAACCAGACCAATTTTCAGCTTTCGGTGCTCTCACATTTTGAATGACAATTACTCAGTCATGCAACACTGTACCCATATGAAACTTGCGTCCTTTTTTTCACACAAATAGAGATTTCTTTTGGTGGTATTTAATCACCGCTGGGTTTTTTATTTTTTGCGCTATAAAAGAAAAAAATACCGAAAATTCTGTAAAAAAAAAATGATTTTTCTTTGTTTCTGTTATAAAATTTAGAAAATTTGTAATTTGTCTTTATAAATATTGGCCAAAATTTATACTGCTACATATCTTTGGTAAAAATAAGTACAAATTGCTGTATATTATTTGGTCTTTGTGAAATTTATAGAGTCCACAAGCTATGGTGCCAATATCTGAAAATTGATCACACCTGAAGTACTGACGGCCTATCTCATTTCTTGAGACCGTAACATGCCAGAAAAGTACAAATAACCCCCAAATGCCCCCTTTTTGGAAAGAAGACATTCCAAGGTATTTAGAAAGCGGTGAGGTTTTTGAAGTTGTAATTTTTTCCCACAATTCTTTGCAAAATCAAGATTTTTTTTTCTTTTTCTTTTTTTTCATATTAGCAGGCTATTTCTCACACACAGCATATGCATACCACAAATTACACCCCAAAACACATTATTCTATTACTCCTAATACCACATGTGTGAGACTTTTACACAGCGTGGCCTCATCCAGAGGCCCAACATGCAGGGAGCACCTGCAGGCATTCTGGAGCACCCAGGCCTATTCTGACATTTCTCTCCTACATGTAAAAATCATCATTTATTTGCTAGAAAACTACATAGAACCCAAAAACGTTATATATGTTTTTTTAGAAAAGACCCTAGAGAATACAATGGTGGTCGTTGCAACTTTTTATCTCGCATGGTATTTGCGCAGCAATTTTTTGAACGCATTATTTTGGGAAAAAAACTGTTTTTTGCTTTAAAAAAAAAAAAACAGTAAAGTTAGCCCAATGTTTTTGCATAATATAAAGATGAAGTTATGCTGAGTAAATAGATACCTAACATGTCCCCCTTCAAAATTGCACACACTCGTGGAATGGTGCCAAACTTCGCTACTTAAAAATACCCATAGGTGACGCTTTAAAAATTGTTACTGTTTACATGTTTTGAGTTACAGAGGAGGTCTAGGGCCAAAATTATTGCTCTCACTCTCATGTTTGCAGCGATACCTCAAATGTGTGGTCTGAACACCGTTTTCATATGTCCCGCGACTTACGTATGCGTTCACTTCTGCATGCGAGCACACAGGGACAGGGGCGCTTTAAAAAAAATATATTTTTTTTATTGTTCATTTTACTTTATTTAATTTAGTTTGACACTTTTTCCCCAAAAATGTTTTTTTTTATCTCTTTTTTTCCTATTACAAGGAATGTAAAAATCCCTTGTAATAGGAATATGGCATGACAGGTCCTCTTTACAGTGAGATAAGGGGTCAATAAGAAAAAAAACGATCCTGGCTTTGATCGTATCGGCGAGCCGGTAGAAACACCGGAGGGCGGCGGGAAGGGGGATGTACCTTCTTGCCTCCCGTAAAAACAATCAAGCAGTGGAACAGCCGATATGATCGTTTTTATCGTGTAGGGAATCGCCGGCTGAAAAAGCTGATATCTGAATGATGCCTGTAGATGTAGGCATCATTCAGATATCCCCGCACAAAGTCAAGGACGCCATATGTTGGCCGGCGGGCGGGAAGCATTTAAAATGCATTGTTTTTTAACACAAGGTGGTCCATTTATACAATATTTCTAACACATAGCATGTACATTTCAAAAATGACACCCCAAAATAGATTCTCCTACACCTCCTCCTGAGTATGGCGATACCACATGTGTGAGACTTCCACAGTCTGGCCACATACAGAGGCCGAGTACAGCTGAGTACGACTGAGCATGGCCGAGCATGGCTGAGTATGGCTGGTTATGGCTGGTTATGGCTGGTTATCGCCGGGCATGGCTGGGTATTGCAGAGTATGGCTGGGTATTACCAAGTATTGCAGAGTATGGCTGTGTATGGCAGAGTATGGCTGGGTATTGCAGGGTATGGCTGGGTATTGCAGAATATGGCAGGGTATTTCAGGGTATGGCAGGGTATGACAGAGTATGGCAGGGTATTGCAGAGTATAGCAGAGTATTGCAGAGTATAGCAGGGTATGGCAGGGTATTGCAGAGTATGACAGGGTATGGCAGAGTATTTCAGGGTATGGCAGAGTACTGCAGAATATGGCTGGGTATTGCAGGGTATTGGCAGAGTATGGCTGGGTATTGGCAGAGTATGGCTGGGTATTGCAGAGTATTGGCAGTGTATGGCAGAGTATTGCAGAGTATTTCAGGGTATTGCAGAGTATGGCAGGGTATTGCAGAGTATTGGCAGGGTATTGCAGAGTATTGGCAGGGTATTGCAGAGCATTGGCAGGGTATTGCAGACAATGCAGAGTATAGAGGGATGGCTGAGCATAGAAGGATGACTGGATGTGACTGCAATTGTCACAGAGCAGCACTGTGGGCACTACATATCCAGCCTACAGTGCTGCTGCCATCCGATCTCTCACCCTCCACTGTACAGATCAGTACACAGAGGGGAGAGAGGAACCGGCGTCATGACATGATGCCGGTTTGTTTACAAGTGATCACTCCGTGATGAGTGGCCATTTGCCGTGATCCATGATGCGCCGGGTCCTGTGGACCCAGCGGTCACGGATGCTCTCGGGTGCGCGCCCCAGTGGGTGCGCGAGAGCGGGATTCTGGGAGGACGTCATTCCCAAATTTTTGAGTGTGATTGCATCTCAGATGAACTGGTCTGTTTGTTGGGTTCATGAGTAAATGGATATGAGGTGTTTAATACAGTAAGTGGTTCACCGGATTATTTGGAGTTGTTGTAGAGTAGATCTTAGGAGCCGACTAAGAACCTGCCCTTGTCAGCAGTAAGAATAGGGGGATTAGAGCCTCGAGTGGAGCATCTATCCCAGGTTCACCCTTTATCAGGGCTTAAAATACTGATGAAGGTCAATGTTGAACAAATAATATAGTGCAAATGGTCCCTGCTGTGGAACGTGTCTATTCACCACTGAATCCACCTTCATCGATATTTAAGGGATGAAGGCGCACTTTTTGGCCTTCATAATGTATTGGATACAAGTATGGAACTCATCAAACTGGTTTCACGTAAAAAGCTTTATATTTGGCCTTACATTTTGGGTGCGGCACTCCATTCTTGTCTCTCTGATCCTAATCCAAAGTGTTCTTTTGAGGACTTTCAGTAGATATGAGCTTGCTGCCCAGTGGTTTATGCATAGTAATACATGTAATTTTCTCTGAAACAGTCAGAGCAAGTTGCAGTAAGTGCTCCCCCGCCACAGCAATCACCCTCCCTGCCCACATCCAATTTACCCTGCTGCCTGGGCCCCCCTGCTGGCCCGAGCCTTGTACAGGAGGACTGGTGATACCCACTAATCTATGGCCCTGGTCCCTAGTGGATTGTACAAAAGGATATATGGCGAATACTCTGCTTAGTAAAACAGGAAGTTGAGCTCATAGCTTTTCTCTGATGATCAACAAGACAGGAAGTCAGGGGTAATCTCTCCAATAGGGACACAGACAGTAAAAAGCCTGGCAGAGGTTTTAACACTCTACTCCAGGGGTCTCCAAACTATGGCTCTCCAGTTGTTCAGGAACTACAATTCCCATCATACCTAGTCTTGTCTGTGAATATCAGAGTTTTACAATGCCTCATGGGACGTGTAGTTCCGCAACAGCTGGAGGAGTTTGAAGATCCCTGCTCTACTCCAAAACATAGACAAAGTTGGCTACAGTTTCTTAAGGCCAACCAATTACGTTAACCAACAGTTTCCATATTTTAACAGCCATTATGTCTCAATTCAGTCTGGTTTCTTTCTCCCCTCCCCCATTGTTACTCGTGAATATGATGCCATCACTTCAGATGCAATCTTTGAAAACATCAAATCTATTAACCCCTTTGCCTTAAAACTGCGTAAAAAACAATTGACATATTTATGGAAACCAACACAATTAACATTACAATCACCTTCTTACAATTTGTCAAAATACGAGAAAGGCAAGGCATGTGAATGCACTCATTTGAAATTGGTGAGATCTCACCTGATGTACCGATATACTTGAAGACGGGCAACATGTCGACCGAGATACACCAGCAAAGAAATCATCTCACACTAAACTGCAATTCATTATTTAAATGTGATTACACAATTAGCAGGTGGGGACGCAGTCGCATCATACATCCTTCATAGCGGGTGACATGTCATTAAAAATAGCAACAAACAGGAATCGCCAACTTCTCACCTACACCCGCTTTATTGAAAAACATTAATTTAAGAAACATGACAAGAGAGAGCCAGTGATGTGTCTGAGACTTATATTAGATTTAATTAGCATGTATTTCCACATCTTGACATGCAAGCGAGAGGTGTTTATGAATAATTACTATGTTAAGATACGGAATTAACCAGTTCACTGGCAGGGGGAGGCCGCAGAAAGCAGGTAGAAGTCCTGGAAACATGACTAACAAGGAAATGATTGTAGTTTTAGTCATTTTATAGATTTTTTATTTTTTTTGCATGCAATAAGCAAGGCTACTTTAACACAAGAAGTAATGCAATCACATTCACGAAGTAATGCAATCACGATGGAAAAAGTCTGATCGGATTATGTTGATGGAAAATCCGATCGTGTGTGGGCTCTAGTGGGCTTTTTCCGCCAGAATTTCCGACGGAAAAATCTTGAGAGCATGATCTAAAATTTTCCGACAACAAAATCCAATCAGACTTCTTCCAATCATGTATAGAGAATTCTGACACACAAAGTGCCACGCATGCTCAGAAGAAATTTGGAGACGAAAGCTATTGGCTACTAACCTCTATGTAGTCCCGTCGTACGTTTTGTACGTCACCACATTCGGAAAGATCAGATTTTCCGACAACTTTGTCCGACCGTGTGTGTGCAACACAAGTTTCGGACAAAATCTGTCGGAAAAAATCTGACATATTTTGTGGTCGGAATGTCCGACCGTGTGTACGGGGCATAAGGGGTGATTTACAATGAGTATAGCAAAGACAACGAAGGAAAAAACTGGGGATTTACTCATAACCACCAATCAGGTTTAAGCTCATTTTTTGTTTAGGAAAATTAAGCAGAGAATTTTATTGGTCGTCATAGGATGCAGTTGCACTTTTGCGTCAATTTTAATTTGCCTCACTTCTTGTAAATCAGAATCTATGATTCAAAGGGGGCCAATGTGGGGTGATGGATCAGATGGTGGAGCAAAGGATCAGACAGGGTGGGGAGGCAGTGAAGAAGCATACGTAGGTGAGAATACCTTTGCTACAGCCTGGGCTAGTAGGAAACTGTCACTTTGCCTTGGATGGGTAAAGTTACAGTGTCCCTTTAAAACTGAACTCCAGGCTACAATGGCTGAATACTGTACATATATGTGAACAGTTTTGACTTCTAAGCCTGGGTTCACACATGTGCGGTGCGAATTGAAGCTCCGGTTTCACTGTGAAGATAAAAATCAGTTGTTCAGAGGTTCCTCTGCGTTTTAGCTGCGGATCAGTGAGCAGGAAGAGGGGGGGAGAGGAGGAGGTGTAGTGAGGAGAAGGAGAGAATGTGTTCAGAACGGAATGCATCTGCGAATCAGATGCGTTCCCATAGAAGATAATGGGCCTGAATTCGCACCTGAGCTGGACCGCACTGCCTAGAAAACACACACGTTTTTTGTGCAATGCGGAGTGCGAATGCACCGCAGATATGTGAACCAGCCTCATTAAAATGAATGTATTTTGAAATGTCCTGCGAATTGGATGATTGGTGTAAGTCGCATCTAATTCGCATAGGTGTGAACGGGGGCTAAAAGATTTGTAATTTTGTTCATCCAGTCTCCCTGCAGGCTATGTTGCAATGCAATAGAACCTGGTCAAAGACCTGCTTGAGCCTGTGATTGGACAGCGAAGGAGCAGCAGTACAATAATGAGATCAAACAACTGTCTCTCCTTCCTACTGTAATGCTGGCCATGCACTGATATGCATGCAGGCTAAAATAAAAGAAAAAAAAACTAGGACCTACCCTATCCTCGAGTGAAACAAAGTCTAACATCAACAATGTCTTCCTGCATGAAACATTCAGGAAAAACTCAGTGATAAAGTGAAAAAGTTACAGGCCATCTGGTGGCCATGGTCATCTCACTATTTGGGATTTGCCTGAGACCTCTTGACCCACCCAACCCCTCTCCCTCCATGCCTCCCCTTTCTCTTCTCCCCCCACCCCTTCCTTTTTTTTTCTCCCTCCTTTGTCTTTCTTCCATCAGGACCGTCATATCAATTTAATTGTTTCAACCGCCAAACACACTCCGTTATAGATTGTATGTTCTTTACATGTTGCATTTACATTTATTTTATTTTTTTTGTTTTTAAAAAATGCATGTAACACTGGTACTTTTTCTTACCATACAATGTACACAGCATTTCATTGTATATGCCAAAAAACACAATAAACAGATTGAACCATAAAGAAAAAAACAAAAACAGGTTCCTCCATTTATTCTGTACTGCGAGGACTAACTAATCTCCTGGTGCAGCTATTGCATTTTGACAGCTGACCCCATCAGCTGTCAAAATACCCTAGCAGCAATTGCATCTGATTAAATGCAGCCGATCTTTGGCCAAACATTTTTCAGCAGGCTCCTTTGACTATAGTATATACAGTACAGATGGACTAATCTCCCACCGCAGCCTATATGTAAACGCCTCAACGGTCCGGCTTCTGATTGGATGCAGCCTCTGTTCGGCTAAAATTTTTCCAGCAGGCTCCTTTGGCTCCTATGAGTCTAAATATTCAGCTTATATTGCTTTATGTTATTTTGTTCCTAAGCCCTGATGAATAGGGAGGAATATTGATCCCCTGAAATGTGCTTTTTGATTGGCCATTTGTGAAAAATAAAATTCTTACTAGACTAAATCAAGAATTGTGGTTCTCTCATCCTGTTAATTAAAAAACAAATGGCTCAGACTACACCATATTAGTAGTGATGACAATACATAAATAATTATAGCACTTCTAGCATGAAACATGTCCGTTATAGACGTAGTGATGGGAAACTTTATATGCTATAAACTTGTTTTATATCTTACACCATCAATTTGTCATTCTTCTGCACAGATCAAGTGTTTGGATGTCACCTGGCAACACTCTGCCAACGTGAGAACTCCACCGTTCCTAACTTTGTGCGAATTTGTATAGAAGCCTTGGAGAAGAGAGGTAGGTGACAACAGGTGGTAACAGGTCAACTTTATGGCCAGTCCGGTAACAGTCAAATGTTAATAGTATTTGGACCAGGATCATTTAACGTGCAAAGAGAATATAATTTGACAAAGCTAAGACACCAGATAGGGATCCTTATTTTTTTAAGTGATATGTGAAAATGAGTCACTTTGCAGAAGATAAAGATTCCTGACTTCCTGTAAAACCTGTGAATTAAGAGTTATGTGTAGTAACTTATGACAGCCTGCAGAAAAAGCACATTTCTGCAGATTAGAGAGGTTGATCCAATGAATTCTTACATTTGATTGGTGGAAAACAATTACAGCCCACCAATCGCCACCTATCTTTGCATATGAAGATGAAAAGAAATGTGAAATATCGATGCTGTCCAGGGAGGTCTTAGTTTTGTTTTCTGGCCTGAACTACAAACATGTAAAAGAGAAATATGGTTCATAATGGGAAACTTAGCTTTGGTTAGAATCCACATTAAAATGTTAAATATATCTGTAGCACCCTCCTAGGTAGGTGCTAGAAGAGAGTATAAGTTTTGGTCTTTCTGCTTACCAGGAAGATCATCAGGTAAAACGTAAAGTGCTCTCTGCCTACCAGGGAGCAGGATCTATTGGTTAGGTCTGCTCGTTATGCCCAGGTGCAGCTCAGCTTGTTTGACTGTCCCTCACTGGTCCAATAGGGAGGCATATTGGACAGTGGGAGGGGACCTGACAAGTGAGTGCACAGGCTATGTTACAGTCCTGGCAATTGGCAGAGGAAAAGTGCTGCATGGCATGTTGGGATACTGTATAAAAGCACAGGGCACATGTGCTCACTGCGGAGGATTATGGACTGGGTTCATGGCTCTCTGCATAAAAAATGTGTGTCACTGGAGGAAAATTTGAGTAAATCTGCTTTGGACCAGATTATCCGGATCCCAAGGCAACACAGAGGTCTCTCTAGAGTAATGGCTCCAATCACTATAGAAACATTAAGAGCATGGGATAAGCTACTTAAAAGTATATCTTGGCAGCATAATAGTCCCCTGATGCCTCTGACAGGTAATAATTATTTTCCGCCAGGGAAAGATAACAAACTGTATTTAAAATGGACCCTCTGGGATCATCTGAGGCTAAAAGATGTTCTGAAAGGAAATGTCCTTTGTTCATTATTGGAATTGTGAGAGAGATATGCTACAACACCATGGGATGTGTGGAGACACAGACAACTTCAAAATTTTGTAGAGTCTCTCCCAAAATCCATTCGCTCAGCCAGCAGACTAAACTCATGGGAAATACTAGTTGACCAAGGGGGAATAAATAGACAGAGTATTTCTAGTATATACAAGATGTTGATGAGGCCCCTAGATGTTGGGTCCATGTGTCCTTTGGAGAGTTGAGAAATAGAATTGAACCAGCTATTGCCTGAAATAATGATAAATAAAGTTCTGGATTATATTCACTCCACTTCAACGGCCACAAGGACAAAAGAAATGAATTATAAACTACTAATTAAATGGTACTATGTTTCATCAAAATTGCATAAAATGAACCCTGATATATCGCCTCTATGTTGGAGGGAATGCGGGGAGGTTGGAACCCATGCACATATATGGTGGCAGTGCTATCTGATCCAGCCATATTGGGTGGAAGTATTAGATCTGATTAAGAAGATCAGTGGGAATGAAATTGGACTTGACCCCTGGCAATGCTTGTTCAATGCGATGGAGGTTCCTAGGAGGAAATATAGAGCAGCAATTACCCCATTCTTGTTGAACGGAGCAAAGGCATTAATCCCGAAACAATGGAAGTCAAAGAAAATACTGATGATAAAGGATTGGCTTAGGGAGGTAGATAAAATTAGGCTTATGGAAGAAGTAATACACTCACAAAATGACTCTGAAACAAGATTTGTTAGTACTCTGAAGAGTTAGTTGGAATTTAAACAATCCCTGGTTTATGTGAGTTATATGGGGAGTGAGGGTAGTATTTAGGGGCATTTTCTGTATACAACCAGAAATGCCCATACACATACACTTGGTGGAAGTGCTCCGATTGTAACTGAATTTTATATTTTTAAATACAATTGGTGATTATACAGAGAGCACTAGATGTTTTGTTGTCATTTGCATATACATGACCGGTGGAGCTATTGATATCTACACCGTAGACTGACCGTTTGAGGATATATCCCCATGGTGTTGGAAATTGCATGTTACGGGCCCATCAATGAAGTGAGAGGCTGCTGTTGTCTGTGGTGGACGGGCTGGACTCACTCTTAACACTTGTATGCCTGGTATTGGACACCTTTCCCACATGAGTTAACATCCTGATACCCTTCTCATGCACTTGTCTTTTAGTGATTGGTTCTAAATGATGATTTTGTTTGCGCTGCACTAATGGTAAAAACAAATTTTAAAAAATTCTATTGGGTCTGGACAAGCAAGTTTAATAATGTCCCGGGGGATACCCTGAACCTGCCTGTAAAGTGGGACATCTGTGATGTATCCAAACTAATACAGCAACATTTTACAAAGAAATAAAAATGTCATTTGATTTGCCAGTAGATTTCAACTTTGGCTGCATAATTCTATTAGTAAAAAAAGAAAGCAGTTGGGGATTCCATTTTTTTTTACCAGACCCTAATCCTTGATGAGGGTCTGATGTACTGTAGATGCTAATGGTGGACCCCACGAAAAAAAATGTCATTGGGCTCCCCCTAAAAATACATACCAGACCTTGATGAAGGTCTGGTAATGGTGTCAAGGGTGACCTCACGCAAAAAAACAAAAAACAGCATGGGGCCCCCCCCAAATTCCATAGTAAATCCTTATCCAAATGCACAGTCCGACTGTCCAGGAAAGGAGGGGATGAGTGTGCAGCTCCCCTTTCCTGGACTATACCATGCCACATGCAATAAACATGGAGGATACTTTGCCAGGGGGGGGCAGATACCAGCTCCCTACCATGTAAATAAGGGGTACATAGTGCTTATTCAGAAAAAAATTTTAGTAAATAATGACACTACACTTTAATAAAAAAATCTTGAAATGTCTTGAGATGTGCATGCATTGTTAATCATGTCGTCCATAGATACAGATCCATCAATCACGATTAAGGATGAATGACAACAGTCGACCAAAAGAAAAATATCCTGCTAGCTGCTAACATGATCCCCATTATATCTACTGGGCCCTGCCGCTAATTTTAAACAATGGGATGGGTTCTCCGGGGTGATGTCATTGACCAAATATGCCCATGGCTTTACTTAGTCAATGTCATTCCCCAAATATCGTCATATTTGGCCATAGATGTCAACCTTATCTCTGCCCCTTTGTTTACATGGCTGGGGATTTTTGGCCAGCAATGACTGGAACTTGGTGCTGTTACTGGTTGCTAAGGAGGCTACTATATACTGTATGATATTTGGCTCCCATTAAACGAGCAAAAAGTCTGGCACTCAGACAAAAGCCTGAACAGTCAAAATTAGTTTTGAACCTTAAGCTCATTCCCACCTTCTAGCTGTCACAGCTTTAACAATTTAAGATGTTTAGATGTCTCTAACCCCTAAGTAAGTACAAGATGGCTGTGACATAGGGGTCGGAAGAAGGAGTCACAGCAGAAGGTCGAGGTTCACAGCCATCAAGTATTGGATGCCAAGGAGACTGGCAGAGGCTGCACCACTGGAATTAAGGGCAGATAGGAGACATAGACTGCCAGAGAGATAAGCATTCTACCACTTTTTTTGCACAGAATTAGCCTTTTGATTCAATTAGAGAACTTACAAGGTTTTTTGAGTGACACTCTGGAGAATCAGACTCTCATTCTACAAGCATTATGTTATAGCATATAGTGCCTACTGTGTATTATATGTAAAGCGTGTACTATTAGGACCAATGCTAGCTTTGACAGGTGCTCTTTTTAATAAGATGCAGATACTGTACAGGAAGACTGGACCAATAGTTAATATGGTTTCCCCTGTAGTTGGTAGTTACAATGCGTGTGATGAGCAGGGCACCACTTTATGACAAAAGATAGCTCAGATAAATTCCTACAGTTGCTGAAAAGCGAATGAATTGCTAATGGTACATTATTAATAACTTGACCATAATTATTGTTACTAAACATGATTACACATTGCCATAAAAGAGGAATTAAAGTAGGAGAAGCATTTATTTACTGCAGAGCAAACATTTTTTAAGGAGTGCATGATGCTATTTATGATAAATGAAGCGTAGCAATGAAAAGATGGCATGCCTAGAAAATTGCTGTTTTCGTTTTATTATAACATTATTTTTATATATTTTTGTGAACTCTGCAGTGGCAAATGAAAAGCATTGCAGCTTTGTTAGTGTTCCTGTAATAATATCATATTAGGGCACATTTCACACCTTATAACACACAATGCACAGGTGACACTAGAAAGTAATATCTTGCCCCTACAACCACGGATTGGCTCAGACGTATTTCCAAAATTGCGGAGATGGAGGAATTAATCCACCAATCCAAAGACTTACCCACCAAATTTAGGAACATGTGGTCTTGCTGGCAACACTTCAAAACGACTGACGAATATAAATACTTGCTATCTCTAGGTTAACCCTGACCCCTAGACACCCAAGAAACAAAGTAAGAGTCCGACCCCCCAATCCACTTGTCATACACTACTTACCCCCTTAATACGACTAGGTACGCTAGGCACTCCTACTACTTGATACATTTACACCCACCCCCTCCCAACTCGCACTCCCAACCCTCTACCCCCCCGAATCCAATTCTGCTTATAAACCCTTGCCTCCCAGGTATACTACATCCGGAGATGCTAGTTGTCCGAGACCGCATCCCCGGAATTGACCAACCGTCCTATTATTAGAGAGGCAACGGTTTAGTTACCCTTCCCACAAATTTGCACGGTAGTATATGAACCTACCGAGAAATGTGTGCTGTTAATTTTCTAGACCACATGACTTTAGGGCCTTTGCCCCTTCTTTGCTGAGGTCTATTTGTTATATGTTTGAGTTGTTGACTCAGTGTAAAGTATTGGCAACACATGTTTGAGACTCAGGGAACATATTTGTTAATTGCTATTTGCACTGTCTCAACTGGTTAATGTTTCCTTGCATTTTAGAATGCACTATACTGATCTAATGTAATGTATTACATGTTGTTATTACTATTTAAACTTTATCTTGGAAAAAAAAAAAGAAAGTAATATCTTGATGCTGGCCATATTTAAAGTCCAACTGAACTTTTAGTTGAAATCAGCTAAATTTGTTCCAGATACATCAAAACAAGATCTGCAAAGTCTTATAGTTAAATTTGTATTAGAAAGCAGCTATAGCCAGTAGAAAAGCCTGCCAGCATACTGTAGAGATGGACCCTTGCTTTCTGTATGGAAGCAATGGTCTCTCTGCGGAGGTCTGACACACCTCCCGTTGAGCCAAACCTATAGCTCTGCAATCAAAAGAGCTGATGCCC
This sequence comes from Lithobates sylvaticus, assembly GCA_028564925.1. Taxonomy (NCBI): domain Eukaryota; kingdom Metazoa; phylum Chordata; class Amphibia; order Anura; family Ranidae; genus Lithobates; species Lithobates sylvaticus. The sequence goes on from CM053031.1 coordinate 39,429,288, forward strand.
TCTGCTGAATGGAGAGTCTGAAAGGCTTTCTCTGTTTTTGAGTGTAGTGGTGCATGTTTGATTGTCTGTAGATTTTACCAGCTTCTCCCAACTCCTTTAGGAAGATGTTCCTTTACAAGTGTCATCGCTGTGACAAGCCAGGATCACCATACTCCTACCGACCATGAAAGTGATGTTAAAGTCAAATTTTTTGGTTTAAAAATAACAAACATGTTATACTTACCTGCTCTGTGCAGCGCTTTTGCACAGATCAGATCCTCTTCTTATCAGGTCCCCCCTGGTGCTCCTTGTCCCTTCCTCCTGCCGAGTGCCCCCATAGCAAGCAGCTTGCTATGGGGGCACCCGAGCCAAGCCGCTGCTCTGTGTATCCAATCAGACACAGAGCTGTGGCTCCGCCCCATCCCCTCTCTACTCATTAGATCATTGACTTTGATTGACAGCAGCGGGAGCCAATGGCGCCCACTGCTGTGTCTCAGCCAAGGGAGAGTCCCGGGCAGCCGAGGTTCTCGTGCAAGATTGCTGGATCGATATGGGACTCAGGTAAGTATTAGGGGAGCTGAGGGGGGCTGCTGCACGTAGAAGGTTTTTTCTCTTAATGCATAGAATGCATTAACCACTTGCCGCCCGCCCATTGTCAAATGACGTCGGCAAAGTGGTTGTAAAATCCTGACAGGGCGTCATATGACGTCCTCAGGATTTTGAGCCGCTGCGCGCCCCCGGAGGCGCGCATCGCGGCGATCATTGTTGCGGGGTGTCAGTCTGACACCCCGCAACTACGATCTTGGTAAAGAGTCTCCGACGGAGACTCTTTACCACGTGATCAGCCGTGTCCAATCACGGCTGATCACAGTGTAAATGGGAAAAGCCGGTAATCGGCATTTCCTCACTCGCGTCTGTCAGACGCAAGTAGAGTACAGCCGATCGGCTGCTCCTCTGACAGGGGGGGTCTGTGCTTATCGATTATCAGCGCAGCCCCACCGAGGATGCCCACACTGGACCACCAGGGACGCCACCAGACCACCAGGGATGCCCATCAAAAGGTATGCCACCCTAGACCACCAGGGATGACACACAGTGCCACCAATGGATGCCAATCAGTTCCCACAATGGATGCCAATCAGTGCCCACAATGGGCATCACTGATTGGCATGCATTATTGTTTGGCACTGATTGGCATCCATCAGTAAAAAACAGTGCCTATCCGTGCCACCTATCAGTGCCTAGCCGTGCCACCTATCAGTGCCCACCCATGCCGCCTATCAGTGCCCACCCGTGCTGCCTATCAGTGCCCACCCGTGCCGCCTATCAGTGCCCATCCGTGCCGCCTATCCATGCCAACCTGTGCCACCCATCAGTTAAAGAGGAAGTAAACCCGGATGGGTTTTACTTCATCTGTCGTTCCCTGCAATGTTAAAGCATAATGGGCTAGTTTGCATCACATACTAGCCCATTATATGGCACTTACCTGCAATCAAAGCCTGTGTCCCACTGATGGAAGCATCCATCTTCTGCCCTCTTCCTTCGGGGGAAGGGGCTGTGGGCTCCAGCTCTGTGACTGGCCGAAGCCGCGTGACGTCACGGCACATATGAGTGAAGAAATGGCACAGAAGTCCGTTCCTTCACAGCGCAAGCGCTGATGACAAATATCTTCTAAACGGTGCCCGTTTGGGAGATATTTCTACTACTATTCTAGGCTTTCCTATAGGTAAAAGTGAATGAAGGGGGTTTTCAACCACTTTAATATGAAAAAAACTTCTGCCCTTGGAACCACTTTAAGGCTGCAACAGGCAGCTCAAATTGTGTCAGTTTCCTGCTGAATCTTCAAGACGTAGTTGTCCCTGTTGTCAGCTCTGGACTTGACAAATGTTGATTTTTCAATTGAGGCTTGGTAAAGGAGCCAGGTGGAAAATGATCATGAAAACATTGACTGCATCCAATTAAATACAGGCACTGTTCAGGTATTTTGAAAGCTGTCAGAATACAACAGCTGACAGGGCAGATTTCTCCATCCACACTATTATCATTGATGGAGGAATCTATTGAGCTGAAGTAGACACAACAATACATGGCTAGCTTTACATGTTGTAAGAAGGCAAGACAATGAATGAATCTGTGTCCATCAGCATCAGCAACCATTGCTTGCCCTGGGTAGGGGAGAGATTTCCTTACCAGGACCCTGTAGAGACCAAGGTGGGACATTTTAGATGATGCTTTTTTATAAGGTAATCACCTATAATCGGAGGTACATCCGTATGTGTATTTCATCACCTGTAAGTTGTGCTGGACAGGATTCTTGGATGGTCTACATGAGAATAAATACACTATTCACTTGGCTTGTGGCAACCGTTGCTTGCCCTGGGCAAAGAACCGATTTCCTTACTGAAATCTTGTAAAGACCAAGGTGGGGAATTTTGCATGATGTTTTTTCATGATGTAATAAACTGTAATCTAAGGTACATTCATATATGTATTTCATCACCTGTGAATTGGGGGGGGACTGGATTCTTGGATGGCCACCATGAGAGCATATGCTCTATTCACTTGGCTGGTGGCAACTGTAGCTTGCCCTGGGCAGGGGTGAGGTTTCCTCGCCAGAATCTTATAAAGACCAAGGTGGGGAATCTTGGGTGCTTTTTTTTCAAAGGGTAATAACCTGTAATCTAAGGTACATCCATATGTGTATTTTATCACCTGTAAATTGGGGTGGACTGGATTCTTGGATGATCTCCATGAGAATACATAAACTATTCACATAGCTTGAGGCAACCATAGCTTGCCCTAGGTACGGTATATATTTGTTCAGCAGGATTCTTTCAAGACCAATGGGAAAATCTTTGGTGATGCTTTTTCATAAGGTAATAGGCTGTGATCTACTGGTACTTCCATGTGTATTGCATTGCTTGTGAACTGTGAAATTTGGGGTTCATTTGAACTTCTCTTGAGTGCAGTGATGGTGTTCGAACCACTATATTAAAACACAGCAGCCCATCAGATTTCAGTTTAGCATATATTCACATCAACCTAAAGATGTTATAGGTTTACTGCCTTTTGCAGATCACAAACTGCTCCGCTCTATTGAACATGCCTGAATGACTTCTGGATTTCTGTTTGTTTTGTTGTAGTCGTCATGCTGTTTGCGCCAAACGTTGTTACTAAAAAACTTGGCGTCGGCTCTCGGACTAGACACAGGGCATGTGAAGCTTGACTTCAGTATTTATGCAAGCTCCTGATGACATTTTTTTGCTGCCGAGAAAGCGTGTGGAGGTGCCAGAACCGCCTGAGGAAGGTTAAGGTTCAGGAGAACTAAAATGTTCCTGGTAGAGAACCTTACTCAACAGACGGCTTGGACCCCCTCGGTGTCATGGGAAATAGTTGCTTTCTAGTTATGGGAATAAACTCTGTTTAAAAATAATATTTTATGTGTTTGTGAAAGGATCTGATGTGAGAAAATTAAACCTTCTGGGGAGAAAGGGATTAAATGGCGATTTTGGTAGAAGCTAATTGGGATTGTAGGGTTCGGTTAGTTCACGTTCACAGACTTGTCAAGATTCACAGATCTTTGGCTTTGTGGTCAGTTAAAAAAAAAGAAAACCTCAGTAATAAATAGACGAAATAAATATATATTTACCTGTTTCTGTAGGAAATTGAAGGGACTGTTTGGAAGGTAATACAGGAAATCCAGGACCACCCAGACAGACTAGGCATTTTACAGTTTGCAACTTGATCCAATGTGGCTCCTCTCCCACCTCACACCTGTTGGGAACTAATTATTAACTTTTAAAGCTGGAATCCAGGCAAACGGCTAAATACACAGATGGAATACTGTGCATATAATGCCCTGTACACACGGTCGGAATTTCCGATGGAAAATGTCCGATCGGACCATGTTGTCGGAAAATCTGCCCATGTGTGGGCTCCATCTGACTTTTTCCGTCGGAATTTCCGATGGAAAAAATTTGAGATCCTGCTCTCAAATTTTCCGACAACAAAATCTGATCGTTTCCGATCGTGTGTAGAGAATTCCGACAGACAAATTGTCACACATGCTCAGATCAATTTATGAGACCAAAGCTATTGGCTACTAGCCTCTACGTAGGTCTGTCGTCCACAACGAATGTCACCACGTTCGGAATGATCGGATTTTCCGACAACTTTGTCCGACCGTGTGTATGCAACACCAGTTTCGGACAAAATCCGTCTGAAAAAATCCGAGAAGAATTTCCGACCGTGTGTACGGGGGCTAAGAGTTATGTGTTCCTGCCAAAAGATATGTATTTATGTCCATCCATTTCTGAGATTTACACAGCAAAGCCCTTACTGGCAGGGCAGGAGACCTGATTTTCTCCACTGCAGTTCAAGTTTTACTAAAGACCTTTTTTTTTTTTTTTTAAATCAAAATTTTAAACATGTTATATTCACCTGCTCAGTGCAATGATATTGCACAGAGTGGCCCCCGATCTTCCACCTCTGGGATTTCCCCGCCGGCGATCTTGGCTCCTCCTCTTCTCTGTGTGCCACCATACCAAGCTGCTTGCTATGGGGGCACATGTGCAAGCTCGCTCCCAGGATGTGCGTGTCTATGGACACAGTGCAGCTTGGCCCCGCCCCTTGCATTCTCCTCAAAGCATTTGATTGGCAGCCTGCTGCTGCCCGAGTCTCTGTGTGAAGAGTGGAAAGAAGTGACCCAGGTGTGCACAGTGCTGGATCGATTGAGAATTCAGTTGAGTGTTTAGGGAGGTGGGGGAGGACAGCAAGCTGTAAAACATTTTTTAACTTAACCACCTCACTACAGTGCATTTTCACCCCCTTCCTGACCAAGCCATTTTTCAGCTTTCAGCGCTGACGCACTTTGAATGACAATTGCGCAGTCATACAACACTGTACCCAAATTAAATTGTTATCATTTTTTTCCCCACAAATAGAGCTTTCTTTTGGTGGTATTTGATCACCTCTGCGGTTTTTCTTTTTTGCGCAATAAACAAAAGAAGAGCGACAAATTAAAAAAAAAAACAATATTTTTTTGCTTTTTGCTATACTAAATATCCCCAAAAAATATATAAAAAAACATTTTTTTTCCTCAGTTTCGGCCGATACGTATTCTTCTACATATTTTTGGTAAAAAAAATTGCAATTAGCGATCATTGATTCGTTTGCGCAAAAGTTATAGCGTTTACAAAATAGGGGATAGTTTTATAGCATTTTTATTAATATTTTTTTTTTTTACTAGTAATGGCGGTGATCAGCGATTTTTATTGTGACTGCGACATTATGGCGGACACATCGGACATTTTTGACACATTTTTGGCACTATTGTCATTTATACAGCAATCAATGCTATTTAAATGCATTGATTCATGTATAAATCACACTGGCAGTGAAGGGGTTAACCACTAGGGGCGGGGAGGGGTTAATTATGTTCCCTAAGAGTGTTTCTTACTGTGGGGGAAGGGGACTCACAAGGGGAGGAGACCGATCGGTGTTTCTCTGTACAGAGAACACACCATCGGCTCCTCTCCTCTGACAGGACCGTTGATCTGTGTGTTTACACACACAGATCAACGGTCCTGCTGTGTTACCGGGCAATCGCGGGTGCCCAGCGGACATCGCGGCCGCTGGGCACGCGCATCGGGTGCCCAGTGACACGGCGAGAGCGCGCGCGCGCTCCCGGCGGCGCGCGCGCGCTCCCTGCAGTGCACAGAAGGGGAGGACGTCATATGACGCCCTCCCGGAACGAGAGCTGCGCCGCCTGGCCGTCATTTGACGGCCGGCGGTGGCAAAGCGGTTAAAGAGGAATTGCACCTGAATTTTTTTTTTTAAAAGCCAGCAGCTACAAATACTGCAGCTGCTGACTTTTAATAAATGGACACTTACCTTTCCTGGAGTCCAGCGATGTCGGCAGCCGAGGCCGATCAATCGCTCGGCTCTCTGCTGCTGCCGGCGCCATTCTCTGTGAGGGAATCAGGAAGTGAAGCATTGCGGCAATGAGAATCATTCGCGCTGTCTCTGGGACCCATGTGTGTCCCAGCAGACAGCGTTGCGGGAAAGGAAGAGGCATAGACTCCCGTGGGAGTCTATGCCCGGAAGTGGGTGAAAATACCTGTCTTAGACATGTATCTGCACACCCCCCCCCCCCCTGAAAGGTGCCAAATGTGACACCGGAGGGGGGAGGATTCCCATGAGCGGAAGTTCGACTTTAGGGTGGAACCCCGCTTTAAAGTGGAGGTTTAGTCCTGAGTTTTAAAATGGGCAAATATGCAGGAATTTTAATGCAGAAGAGACATGCTTTGTCTCTTCTGCAGTAAAGTTATTTACCTGCCTGTCCACTGCTGTACAGTGAGCCACGCACGCACAGCTCACTGTATAAATTCGGCAATGACGAATCTGACTGAGCTCCTGCCCATGCAGGGGAGTGACTTCATCCCGCCCGGCCAATGACTGTGGCCAGCGATCAAGACCTGGAAGCTGGTGTTTCTGCTAGTCCCTCTTTTCTTTTAAAAACTGACCACACTAAGCAGGAGAACACATTGTGGTCAGTTCTCTAGATATGCTGGGAACTCAGAGTGCTCTCCTTCAACGATCAACTTGTCCTGACATGCCCCCCCCCCCCCACTGCACAGCTATTTACTGGGAAGCTCAGTGTACTGCTGCCTCTCCTCCCCCAGCTCTGTTGCAGCTGAGAACATAGGGAATGTGATCATTTATAAAAAGGGGAAAAAAATATTTATAATGTATTTTATATCTCTACAAAAATGTTTTGCCTTTCATTTCTATTTTAAACTGAATGGATTGTTTTACAAGGTGATCATATACAACCACTTTAAGCTTCAGAAGGAACATGATTGTGGGTTTCCACTATATATATGACGGATTCTGTCACTTGCCTTGAATTCAGTGACAGTAGACAATGCCTCTGCTGTTATCAGTTCACTTCACTCAAGAACATTTGCATCAAGTGCCCGAATGTGTTGTCTATGCAAATGATACTGTACACTGGTTCTGACACAATTGTCTATGGATAAAACAAATTGTGATAAAGTGTGAATAAATGCATTTGCATCTTTGCATATTCAGTCCAAAATGGTTCTCATTTGCATAGGTTTGTAAATGAGTTTGAAGGCCTCAATAAATATCCACTTTTCTTAAAGTGAAAATATAATGGATCATGGTCAATTTTATTTATTTTAAGCTTACAAGTTTTAAAATTATGTCTTATATTTTTTTTATTACAACTTATAATATACCATGTGTATATATATATATATATATATATATATATATATATATATATATATATATATATATATATATATATACAGTATATAAATCATTCTCTGCAGCTATTACCTTTTGTACCACCACCCCCTCCCTTTAGAATGTAAGCTCTACTAGCCGGGACCCTCCTGTACCTTTTGTATTGTACTGTAATTGTGTTGTCCCCCCCCCCTATACATTGTAAAGCGATGTGTAAACTGTTGGCGCTATATAAATCGTGTATAATAATAATAAGAAAAAAATAATATACAGTATGTATATATATATTTTTTATTTATTATATATATATATATATATATATATATATATATATATATATATATATATATATATATAAGAAGTTTGGTGAATTGTATCAGAAAACAAACAAAACAGAAAATACTAACAAATTACCTTTATTGTCCTTCAAAAAAATTGCCATCCTCCACAACGCACTTTTGGCAACGTTCATAAGTCTTTTGGAAACTGTCAGCAAAGGCCTCTTTAAGAATCGATCGCAGAACCACTGTTACACATTCTTGGATTGCTGCCACGTCTGCAAAACGTGCACCTTTCTTGACGCTCTTCAGGCGGGGAAACAGAAGTCCGCAGGGTCGTGGGGGAAGAAGGTAAATGGCATTCTGTCAATTGGCACTTGGATTCTGGTTTGAACTGAAAGCTCCGGATCTCATCCCCTGTGACGATGGTTCGCAGGAAAGACGCATCCTGGTCACACGTGGTAATGAAATCTCCAAAGGTTTCATTCGTTTTGCTTTCTGTTCATCTGTCAGCTTGTGCGGCACAAACCGGGAACAGATCTTCAAATCTTTGCGGACAATGGTGCATACTGTGTCGTTGCTAATGCCCAATTCCTCCACCATCAATCGTAGAGTCAGTCACTGATCTCATGCCAGAGGACCCCTTGATAACGTCCTAATGGACGAAACTCATCGGGGAGGAGTTATTAGTGCTGTCATACCGCTGTCCGATCCCGGGTCAGCAGGGGCTTCCCTATGTAAGAATTTGGCTGTTTTATGTATATTTTTAATATCTTATCAATTCACAATAAATACTACACTATCAGCGTATTTCTTTGGCTCTTGATAAGCTTTATTTACTTTAGCTTGACTCCATCGAGGAGAGTCCTAGAGGTGGAAATTAGGCGAAGCTCACATACTTGCTGCGGACGTTTATATTAAAGCTATAGGCTTACATGCTGCTGTAATGGCAGCCATCACTTTTGGTGAGTGTTGATTGTATGGGGAGGCGGCGGCTAACCTGGAACACCCTTTCAAAAGGACTGATTCTTTTCCCACATGGGAAGGTGTTTGATCTTTTCTACACAATTTCTTTTCACAAGATCTCAGTTTTCACTTTGGGACTTTTATATACGCTATTATTACCAAAGGTATTGGGGCACCTGCCTTTGGGAACACCTTTGGGATGAATTAGAGCGGAGACTGTGAGCCAGGCCTTCTCATGCAGCATCAGTGCCTGACCTCACAAATGCACTTCTGGAAGAATGGTCAAACATTCCCATAGACACACTCCTAAACCTTGTGGAAAGCCTTCCCAGAAGAGTTGAAGCTGTTATAGCTGCAAAGGGTGGGCCAACCCAAGATTGAACCCTACGGACTAAGACTGTGATGCCATTAAAGTTCATATAAAGGCAGGCGTCCTAATACCTTTGGTAATATAGTGTATGATTTCATTTGAAATACTGTTGAAACACTTTCACAATTTGTTTTTATCTCTCTATTTGTTTTTGCTATATATCATTGTTATATATCAATTTGTATCACTGTTTACTGTATACATTGGTGCTGTACATTTATTTTTGATATATATTATTTGAATTATAAATCTTTTACTATTATTGTTGTTGCAGTGGCTCGATCATGTCACTACTGGTGATACAATTGTTATAAATAGATGGTATGTAGGAAATACCCTTCACCCGATGCGTTTCGGAGTCTGCTAGAGATACTCCTTCCTCAGGGTTAGATAGGATATTGACAACTACAAAAATAAGTACAAACAGTCAATGCCTATACATATTATTAACTATAAATTACTATGCATGTATCTATTGAATTTAAAACTTACAATTGCAACAGTCAGATGCTTATAGCACACTCCATTGGATTAAAAACAGAAAACACAATGTAACCCCGGGAGAAAAAGATACGCAACGGTCATCCAAATATAATCTGAAGCCCAAGAAAGGCCCTTTTTCCATCCCTCCCTGAGGAAGGAGTATCTCTAGCAGACTCTGAAACGTGTCAGGTGAAGGATATTTCCTACATACCATCTATTTGTAACAATTGTATCACCAGTAGTGGCTGTAATGTATACTCCATAACACATGTTTTAACTATGCATTTCTAATAAAAATATATGCATACTTTTTCTACTACATTAAGTTGTTACATTTATCTGAGTGCCGCTAAAGTCCAAATCCCAAGGGGAACTCTTTTTTTTCTCTGTTCATACAACAGGATGTTGGCACCGTGAAACAATCACTGACATTTTCTAACAGTAGCTTCTTACTCCACTTTTATTGAGAAAAAAAAAATATTCCCCTCTGGGTAATCTATGTACATTGCAAGGATTTTAACAAACTTTGTTGCAAATTCCTACCTTTTGTTAAATATGTCCAAATATGAGATCTGAGATCTTTTTTGACCCCAGATCTCATATGTAAGAGGTCGTGTCATGCTTTTTTTCTATTACAAGGGATGTTTACATTCCTTGTTATAGGAATAAAAGTGACACCATTTTTTTTTTTTTTTTTTTAAACAGTGTAAAAATAAAAAATAAAAGGTAAAATAAACAAGAATTTTTAAATTTTTTTTAAACGCGCCCCGTCCCGCCGAGCCCGTGTGCAGAAGCGAACGCATACGTGAGTAGCGCCCACATATGACAATAGTGTTCAAACCACACCGTGATTGGTAGAGCGAGAGCAATAATTTTAGCCCTAGACCTCCTCTGTAACGCAAAACATGCAAGCTGTAGAATTGCTAGAATCTGCTGGGGATTGGCTGGGGCCCTCATCAATACTCCAATCAGCTCTCCTAGACTCCCTCCTCCACTTCTGGAAGCTTCTCCAAGGTTCCAGAGAGCAGGGGAAGTTACCAGAGGTGCTGCTTGAAGAGTCATCCAGCCTCCCTGAGTTACTCATCCCTGACCCAGATTCAGCCCAGTTTACCTACACTAACAACTATGTACACTAATCTAACACACTAGCTAGAGGGTGCTACATTTGCATCACCAGCACAGATTCCCACTACCATCTAGGGCGTGGTCCTCTTGAATGCCTGTTTTTTTATCAATTGGTAGTGTCTGCTGAACGTGACCTGTCGTCTAAAATATGCCACACCATGTCCACAGCAGTGTTTACTGGCCATGATAACTTGTGGGTAGGTGGTCGGGGGGAGATCACTGAAAACACGACTCAACCATCTTTTATTATGCCCCCATCCCATCTGCCTGTGTAAAAGAGACCTAAAGATGGTCACACACTAGCTGAATATTGAACAAATGTTTTCACTTTAAGAATTTTTGTGGGGTCAAATTGACGCTCGTTTTACACTTCCTCTGTGTGAAATCCCTGGTGTTCCTGCCAGTGCCCCTGATTTCCTATTTAAAACTGACCACACTAGACATGAGAGCACAGCATGACCAGTTCTCAAGCTGTGCTGGGAACCTGATCTCTTCCAATGATCAGACTTCTCCTGACACGCCCCCTCTGCCCAGCCATTCACTGGGAAGATCGGTGTGCTGCTGTCTCTCTTCCCCTAGTTCTCCTGTATGAAGCTTAGAACAGAGGGTATGTGATCACTTAAAAAGAAGGAAATAAAAAAAGTATTTTTAGAATGTTTTATATATACTGTATACACAAATGTTTTGCCTTTCATTTCTATTTTAAACTGAATTTTTTCAAGGTAAGGGTTAACATATTATTATAGTGCATATCACCAGATGAATAGTGATGGCCAATACATACAATCTTTTGAAACAGATCACCCTGTGACTAAATAATTGTTCAACACTGAAAATAAAAAATAAAAAAAATTAAAAAATAAATAAACAAAAAACGGGAATCTCAGCGCAGTGGTGATACACAATAGATAGGGAAAGCGTGAGTGTATCTTTGTTTTACCAGGGTTAACATATACTTTAACCACTCGGAGACCAGGCTTTTTCTGGCACTCCTAGTTTACAAGTTTAACTGTTTGCTGACCACCCCACATACATATACTGTGGAGCAGCTCTTCTGCGTGAAATCACTTAGGTGTACGTGATCTCGCGCTTCTGGGTCTGCGGCGTCCTCGCACACACGCCGACAGGTGACCGCTCCCACTGTGATTGGACACTGTGGGAACCAATCAGCGAGTTTGGCGGTTCCCGACAGAGGCAGAACGGCAATCTGCCTATGTAAACAAGGCAGATCACCGCTCTTTGACAGGGGAAGCCAGAGATCCTGAGTTTCTGCTAAGCAGGAACACAGATCTCTGTCTTTCCACAGTTAAAGCACCTCCCACACAGTTAGCAAGCACTCCCTATGGACATATTTAACTCTTTGATCGCCCTTGATGTTAACCTCTTCCCTGCCAGTGTCATTGGTACAGTGACAGTGCATATTTTTTTAGCACGGATCACTGTATTGTTTACATAGTTAGCTAGGCCGAAAAAAGACACAAGTCCATCCAGTTCAACCATTAAAAAAAAAGAAATAATAAATAAAAATAAAAAAATATTGTACAATCCAATATACCCCATTCTATACCCACAATTGATCCAGGAAGGCAAAAAAAAACAGAAGAGCATGCTCCAATCTGCTACAGCAGGGGAAAAAAAAACCTTCCTGATCCCCCTAGAGGCAATCGGATTTTTCCCTGGATCAACTTTACCTATAAATGTCAGTACCCAGTTATATTATGTACATTTAGGAAAGTATCTAGGCCTTTCTTAAAGCAATCTACTGAGTTAGCCAGAACCATCTCTGGATGGAGTCTATTCCACATTTTCACAGCTCTTACTGTGAAGAAATCTTTCCGTATTTGGAGATGAAATCTCTTTTCCTCTAGACGTAAAGAGTGCCCCCTTGTCCTCTGTGTTGACCGTAAAGTGAATAACTCAACACCAAGTTCACTATATGGACCCCTTATATATTTGTACATGTTGATGATATCCCCCCTTATTCTCCTCTTCTCAAGAGTGAATAAATTCAGTTCCTCTAATCTTTCCTCATAGCTGAGCTCCTCCATGCCTTTGGTGTCACTGGTCCTCAAAAAAAGTGTTGAAAGTGTTACTTAGTGTCCGATTTGTCTGCCGCAATGTTGCAGTCCCACTATAAGTCGCTAATCGCCGCCATTACTAGTAAAAAAAAAAGTAAAATTCCATAAAAATATTCCATAGTTTGTAGACGCTATAACTTTTGCGCCGAAAAAATGTAGCAAAATGCATATTGTCCTAAATTGATGAATTTTGATTGAATAAATTCGATTTTTTACATGTTTTTATTGCATATGTTTTATAGCAGAAAGTAAAAAATATATATATTTTTTTCAAAATTGTCAGTCTTTTTTGTTTAGAGCGTAAAAAATAAAAACCACAGAGGTGATCAAATACCACAAAAAAAAAAGCTAAAAATTGTTCAAGCTTGTGGAATGGCGACAAACTACGGTACTTAAAAATCGCCATAGGCGATGTTTTAAATGACTTTACAGGTTACGTGTTTAGAGTTACAGAGGAGGGCTAGAATTATTGCTTTTGCTCTAATGTCCCCGGCGATACCTCACATGTGTGGTGCAAATACCGTTTACATATGCTTGCGTGACTTATGTATGCGTTCACTTCTGCGCGTGAGCAAGGAGGGATGGGGGAGCTTTAATAATTTTTTTTTCTTATTTTACTTTTTATTTTTACTCTGTCATTTTTATGGAGGGATTTGGGGTAAAAAAAGAAAAAAAAACTTCTTTACCTTGAAAAGCAAAACATCAAGATCTTTTTTTTTATCTTTTGCTTTAAAAGAAAAACTTGTTTACCTCCAGCCTGGACCGGAAGTGATTTCATGACATTGCTCTGGTCCTCCAAGGCCATAGAGGCGATCAAAGTACATCTACTCTTTGATCGCCAGTGTTGCCAGCCAGTGGAAACGGTAAGCATAAAAAAGACAGGCGAGCCGCTGGAGGGGGGGGTGTTCCCGTCCCCTCCCGCCACTTCTGAAAGCATTTCAGCAGCTCATGAGCCACTCAGACCACTTTCAGGAGAAAGCCAGCCACCAGCTGTAAAAAGCAATATTGGGATTATGGCTGATATCTCCAGCCATAATCCCAGTAAACCACTTGCAAACCGCAATATATATATACCCTATTTTCAAAAGTATTGGGACACTTGCCATAAAGACATGGATGAGTGCGTTTGAGGTGGAGGAACTTGACTGGCCTGCAGAGAGTCCTGATCTCAACCCGATAGAACCCCTTTGGGATGAATTAGAGCGGAGACTGCGAGCCAGGGCTTCTTGTCCAACCTCACAAATGCGTTTCTGGAAGAATGGTCAAACATTCCCATAGACACACTCCTAAACCTTGTGGACAGCCTTCCCAGAAGAGTTGAAGTTGTTATAGCTGCAAAGCGTGGGCCAACTCAATGTTGAACCCTACGGACTAATGCAGCGTACACACGGTCGGAATTTCCGTTGGAAACAGTCCGATGGGAGCTTTTCATCGGATTTTCTGACCGTGTGTATGCCCATCGGTCTTTTTCTGTCGGAATTTCCGACGGACTTTGGATTGAGAACCCGTTCTCAATTTTTCCGACGGAAAACCTTTTAATCGGATTTTCCGATCGTGTGTATGCAATTCCGACACGCAAAATTCCGACAGATGCTCGCAAACAATTCGACGCATGCTCAGAAGCATTAAACTTCCCTTTTATAGTGATGTCAAACGTGTTTTATGCCGCTGTGTTACTGACCGTCGGAATTCGGTGTGACCGTGTGTAGGCAAGACAGTTTGAGCGAAATTCCCGTCGGAATTCCGACGGGAAAACCATCAGAGCTTTTTCCGACGAGAATTCCGACCGTGTGTACGCGGCATAAGACTGGGATGCCGTTAAAGTTCATGTGAGTGTAAAGGCAAGTGTCCCAATACTTTTGACAATATTGTGTATATACGTATTGCAGTCGGCAAGTGGGAAAAAAAAATGTTGGCCAGAGATGCACTTTAATATTTATAATTGGCCTGGAAGGCACCGGTCACAATAGATGCGTGAAGCTCTATTACCATGTGTGGCTTAAAGTAGCTGCATTCTGTCTCTTGCACTCTCCCTCTTTCAGTATATACATTTATTTACTTAATTGCGCATAACTTTATGATGTGCGCATCATTTTGCAATCTAAAGTTATGAAGAAAGTCGTGGGATCCGCACAATAGCACAGATCTGATTTCGCGTCCAACACGTCAGTCTGGAAAATCATAACGTCCCTTCAGGAAAGAAAGGGGCCATCGGTCCCTACCCTGAGAAGGGTCTCTGCACTTCTGTCTTTATCTCTCAGCTGTAATTCCTAGCAGCTGTTCTGTATTTTTTTACTGTCGTTTTGTTTGACAGGATCCAGTTCTAGGTTCCGATGTCTGTTTAAAGAAACAAAGCGCCTGCTGGCCAGAAAAGCCCCTCGCTGCCTGTGCGATCCGCTCGTTCCCAGGGTTTTTACACAGGCTTTGCCAAGTAAAGGGACTGACCTTTCGTAGCAAACACTTTTTCATTTTTAAATGCTCACTTTGATTTTTGTTCCATTTTTATGCTCATTCCAAACTGTTTACAGCCCCACGAAAATGACTGTGAATTATATGTTTGTGTAATGGATTCCTTTTGTGGTCACAGTGGAATGTTTACTTTGAGCAATTAGTTATCTTTGGTTAGATTACAGTGACCTGAAAGGAACAAATTACTGAAATTATTACCTTAACTACTTTGTTATGATGTTTTTATGTCAGCTGTGCAATCCATAGGAAAGCCGAGGAACTTGTGTTCACAGGCTCCTTTCTTGATCTTATTTTCTGTGATCTTCAGAACTTTATGAAGACGGTCTTGGATGGCACCAAAATAGTTCTCTGATATTTTTTATTAACGTGTATATTTCCAAGAGTAGATTTTGTAACAGGAAATAACTCTCCTCACACTTTGTTTTACTTTTTTTTCTTCTTTTCCCCTTCTATTCTTTCCTTTCCTCTCTTCTCCTCCTCTCTCCTTCCCTCTTATTTTTTCTTGTCCTCTCTTCCCATCCACTAACCTCTCACCTTTGCTCTACTTGTAGCCCTTTACCTCCCTTACCCTCTCCTTTCATCTCCTCCCCTTCTCTCCTCTCCTTCCTTTACCTTACCTTTGTTATCATTTCCTCCTCCTCTACTCCAATTACCTATCCTTTTCTCTTCTTCCCTATCATTTTCTCCCCTCCTCTCACCTTCCCTCACTTTCCTGGTTCTTTGTTCCTCTCCTCTCCGTATTTCCCTTTCGCTCCTTATTCCGCTCCTTTCCTTCCTTTACCTTACCTTTGTTATCATTTCCTCTCCTCTACTCCAATCACCTATGCTTTTCTATTCTTGCCTATCCTTTCCTCCCCTCCTCACACCTTCCCTCTCTTTCCTGGTTCTTTGTTCCTCTCCTCTCCATATTTCCCTTTCGCTCCTCATTCCGCTCCTCTCCTTCCTTTACCTTACCTTTGTTATCATTTCCTCTCCTCTACTCCAATCACCTATCCTTTTCTCTTCTTGCCTATTCTTTCCTCCCCTCCTCGCACCTCCCCTCACTTTCCTGGTTCTTTGTTCCTCTCCTCTCCCTATTTCTCTTTCGCTCCTCATTTCGCTCCTTTCCTTTCTTTACCTTACCTTTGTTATCATTTCCTCTCCTCTACTCCAATCACCTATCCTTTTCTCTTCTTCCCTATCCTTTCCTCCCCTCCTCTCACCTTCCCTCACTTTCCTGGTTCTTTGTTCCTCTCCTCTCCCTATTTCCCTTTCGCTCCTCATTTCGCTCCTTTCCTTTCTTTACCTTACCTTTGTTATCATTTCCTCTCCTCTACTCCAATCACCTATCATTTTCTCTTCTTCCCTATATTTTCTCCCCTCCTTTCACCTTTTCTCCCTTTCCTAAGTCTTTTTTCCTCTGCTCTCCATATTTCCCTTTCGCTGCTAATTTTGGCTCCTCTCCTTCCTTTACCTTACCTTTGTAATAATTTCCTCTCCTCTACTCCAATCACCTATCCTTTTCTCTTCTTCCCTATCCTTTCCTCCCCTCCTCTCACCTTCCCTCACTTTCGCTGTTCTTTGTTCCTCTCCTCTCCGTATTTCCCTTTTGCTTCTCATTTCTTGCTTCTCTTCCCTAGCACCCTCTCTATTCTCCTCCTCTCCTTTTCACTCCCCTGACTCCTTCCTTACCTATTCTTTCTTCTTCTCTGATCTTTACTCCCCTCCTCTCGTGTCTTCTCTTCTCTCTTCCCCCTAATCAACCCTTCCCTTCTCCACCTTTTCTTTCATCTCCTCTTCTCCATCCCTATCCTCTCCCTCTCTTCCCCCCCTCTTTCCTACCTTTCTCTTTCTCCTTTGCTCTCCTCTCCCTTCTCTCACCTCCATTCATGTCCTTTCCTCCTCTCATCCTCCCTTACCTCACATGCCGCCCTCCCCTCCTTTCCTCTGACTCCATTATGCCACTTACAGCCTAGGAAAACCTACTTAAACGATTGCTGTCATTAAAGACTTTAGAAAGTATATTGTTTTTAATCAGGCATACCCAATGAGAGGATCAACATATAGGCAGGTGCAGTAAGTTAGTCTGCCACTAGGTGGCTCTGTTTCAAAATAGTGCCTGGTTACAGAGGGTAGTGTTATCAGGTGCTAGGCCCTTTTTAGTCAGCGGCATTCTGCAGTGATGTTCTGGGGTGAGTCAGTGCCCAGTTATAATCCAGGTTGAAAGGAGCCATATTGCAGTTGGGGCATGGGAGCCAAACACCCTACACCAGTACAGATGTAATCCTCTCCTTTTCGCACCTCTAACTCTTACCTTACCTATTCTTTCTTCTCCTCTGCTCTCTTCTCCCCTCCTCTCATGTCTTCTCTCCTTTCTTCCCTCTCCTTTCTCCTCCCTTCCCCACCTTTTTTTTCATCTCCTCTTCTCCAACCCTCTCCTCCCTCTCTTCTCTTTTTCTCCTTTGCTCTCCTCTCCCTTCTCTCATCTCCATTCGTGTTCACTCCTCCTTATCCTCTCCATTTCCCATGCTTTCGCTCCCTTAACTCCATGACCCCTCCTCCCCTTCTTTCTTTCTTTCCTCTGACTTCATTATGCCACTTACAGCCTAGGTAAAC
The DNA here is from genome assembly GCA_028564925.1 of Lithobates sylvaticus. Lineage (NCBI taxonomy): Eukaryota > Metazoa > Chordata > Amphibia > Anura > Ranidae > Lithobates > Lithobates sylvaticus. The sequence continues at coordinate 39,446,903 of CM053031.1, forward strand.
CTACTAAAATTATTGCTATCATTAGAGACTTTAGAAAGTCTATTGTTTTGAGCGGATGAACATGTAGGCAGGTGCAGTTAGATAGTCTGCCACTAGGGGGCTCTTTTCCAAAATTGTGCCTGGTTACAGAGGGTAGTGTTATGTCCTTTTTAGTCAGAGCCCTCCTGCAGTGATGTCATGGGTGAGTTAGTACCCAGTTATAAGCCAGATTTAAAGCAGCCCTATTGCAGTTAGGGCATGAGAGCCAAATGTTCAACACCAGTACAAATGTAATCTGCACATGAAGGCCATGGACAGGGCTGGAGGCTGGGGAGAAGTAGACCTGCACCCAGGAGAGTCAGCTGTAGACTTTCTGATGCTTATGGAGGTGGGGGGCTAGGGCGGAGATGCAAAAGGCCTTTTAGGCCAGCCCAAGAGTTCCCTGAGTGAGGCTATTTCCCTGGAGGGTCCTGGGAGAAGTGCACCCATGGAGGAGGTGCCTACAGGGAACACAGTCCTGTGAGAACTAATGTCCATGGGTGAAAGGGGAAACTGTTAGAGGGAGATGGATGCTTAAAGTGCTGCATATACTTTCACATGTGACTCAATGTGATTGACTATGTAATGTTAAAGCGGAGTTCCACCCAAAAGTCGAACTTCTGCTCGTTGTACTCCTCCCCCCCTCCGGTGCCACATTTGGCACCTTTCGGAGGAGGGGGGACAGGATACCTGTCTTTCACAGGTATCCTGTTCCCACTTCCGGGAGCCTCAGCCATGGGTATTGACTTCACCGCCCGGGATCCCTCCTCCTCCCTCCTCCTTGCCTGGCCGCCGGGCCAGTAGGAGAGAGGAGCAGAGCACATGCTCAGTAGGGTTCCCGGCATGAAGCCTTAAGGCTTCACTGCCTGGTTCCCTTACCCGGAATGGCGGTGGTAGCACCCGACAGCTGATGGAAAAATCAGCTGCGGTGCCATCATTGCTGGACTCCAGGACAGGTAAGTATGTGCAGCTGCTGGTTTTAATTTTTGCAGCGGTGGGCGGACCTCCACTTTAAGTGACTCTGAAATTTATGTCAACACCTGGGAATGTCGTGTGGAGGTCTCTGGCATGGAGTGGGGCACAATATGGCAGATCGTTAGGTCTCAGCAGGTGGGATAATGTTCTCGCAAATGCAGGAGCCAGGCAGGGACTTGTGCTCTTGGCGCCATTACTAACCAATTGCAAAGCAACAGGAAGCAGAAAACTTTCTAATATTTCTGCCCCCTGTACATATGAATTATATACATAAATACAAGGCTTTTAAAACATTATGAGATAAATTACAGTTAGCTGTCTGTTTTCAAATGCATGCATAGATAGATAGATAAATTACCTGCCTTATTCCATCAATAGAGAATGATAGCAATTAAGTCGTAGCAATGAGGTGGCATTAACACTTTGCGACTTCTGAATACTCAAGTCTTGTTGTCGGAAATTCCGATCGTGTGTACCCAATTCCGATGCACAAAAGTCCACTCATGCTCGGAATCAAGCAGAAGAGCCGCACTGGCTATTGAACTTCATTTTTATCGGCTCGTCGTACGTCTTGTACGTCACTGCTTTCTTGACGTTCGGAATTTCCAAAAAACACTTGTGTGACCGTGTGTATGCAAGACAAGTTTGAGCCAACATCTGTCGGAAAAAAATACATGGTTTGGCTGTCGGAAATTATGATCGTCTGTACGTGGCATTAGAGTCTCAGAGTCAAAACTATACATTATAAATAACACCCTTCAAAATCCTTTAGTAACATATTTTGACCTTTAGGCTCTGCTTTTAATATATAAAATTCTCTCCCAGAAATCTGAGTGAAACCAGGCCAGAAAATCAGTTATTGCTTTCCAAAACAAGTCCACTTGGGATATGCTACAAAACTAATTTTACTGACATTTAAAAGTTTAAAGGCTAAAAAAACACATCTGTGAATATAAACTATTTAATGTAAACAAACTAACAAATGTGATGTACATGTCTTGTTATTATTTGTAATTTTTAATCATATGAGTTTATGGGAACAGCCGGGGAGTCAATGGTGGAGAAGGATCTGGGGATTTTGGTAGATCATAAGATCATAGCATGCAATGCCAAGCGCCGGTTTCCAAAGTGAGCAAAGTCCTTTCTTGTATTAGGAGAGGTATGGACTCCAGAGAGAGAGATATAATTTTGCCCCTGTTCAAATCATTAGTAAGACCTCATCTGGAATATGCAGTTCAGTTTTGGGCACCAATTTACAAGAAGGATATCGGGGGACTGTAGAAAATGCAGAGAAGGTCAACCAAACCAATAAGAGGCATGGAGGAGCTCAGCTATGAGGAAAGATTAGAGGAACTGAATTTATTCTCTCTGGAGAAGAGGAAGTTAAGGGGGGAATCATCAACATGTATAAATACATAAGTGGTTCATATATAGAACTTGGTGGTGAGTTCTTCACTTTAAGATCATCACAGAGGACAAGAGGGCACTCTTTACTTGAGGAGGAAAAGAGATTTCATCTCCAAATACGGCAAGGCTTCTTCACAGTAAGAGCTGTGAAAAGGTGTAATAGACTCCCCCAAGAGCTGTTCTGGCCAGCTCAGTAGTTTGTTTTACAAAAGGCCTGGATTATTTCCTAAATGTACATAACATAACTGGATAGTAACATTTATAGGTAAAGTCGATCCAGGGAATATCCGATTGCCTCTTGGGGGATCAGGAAGGATTGTTTCCCCCTGCTGAAGCAAATTGAATCATGTTTTATTGTTTTTTTTTTTTGCCTTCCTCTGGATCAACTGTGGGTATAGGATTGTATATGTAGCACCAACCCCCGAAGGAGCTGCTGGTTTTATTTGGGCTTAGCTTTACCTCACTTGCTTGCTTCTCCGTCTTGGGGATCCTGTGGAAAGTGGCCCAAAGAATGTTGAAACTGACACTGAATCTTCTTTTGGGTTATTTATTTAGAAAAAAAGATAAAGTCTCTCAATAAAGGGTAGAGGGTTAGGAGTGAGTTCAGGTACTTCAATTGCAGGGTGAAGATATTAGCAGAATCCAGAGAATAAAACTGTTCCACAAACTGGATTCAACAACCCCCGGACAGACCTCTCTCACTAGGCCTAGCAGCCGGTGGGATGCTCAGCAAAGTCTCTGCCACAGACTTGTAAGTTACACTTGTTGCATTACTGAGGGATTTGGATGAATTTAAAGAACTGACCAGCCTTGCGCACGGTCTTCTCCTGAAAGAGTCCTGCCCTGGAGTTCTTCAGTTGCTGGGCCTCTCCTTTCAGATGAGACGGCACCGGACCATCCCTGGATCAGTAGGCTCTGAAATTTGCTCGGACCTATCCCTTCAGTTACGTCGCCTCGGGCCATCCAGCCCGAAACACAGGATGCATAGTTCTGCACCCCAGGGCTGGGTCAGGAGGACCACCAGAACCAAACAGATAGAAAATACACTCCCGCCAACATGGCGTCGGCACCTTAAATACCACCTCCCAGAATTCACAGCAGGAAAACACTCCCACTGGGCAGGTTCCGAGAGATGAGTGGCATTCAATGCATCCAGCTAGACTGCGTTTCTACTCTTGCCGGCGGTGACAGCGACACCTACGGTCAAGGAGAACCCAGTGCAACCCAGCTGGACTGGTACTGAAAACAGAAATTTAGAGAAATTATCCTGAAGCCCAACTGTGGCTTCAGGCAACTTAATTTTTTGAAAACAATAGCGCCTGCTCGTCAGGAGCCAGCGCTACATATATATAGGACTATATATGTGTGTTCATATATGTATGTATGTTTATATATGTATACATTTTTTTTTTCCTTTTACTGGTTGAGCTAGGTGGACTAGTGTCTTTTTTCAGCCAGAGTAACTATATTTGCTCATTATTTGCATAGATTGTCCTTCCTAGTTGCAGAAAGGTGATTGTGCTTTAGTGCTCCTCACAGCTTAAGGCAAGTTTAAAGGCCCATCCTGAGCTAAGTTTAACGTCCCTCTTTTCTCTCCCCCAACACATCCTGTAAAGCCCCATACACACGGTCGGATTTTCCGATGGATTCTGTCCTATCGGACAATGTTGTCGGAAATTCCGACCGTGTGTAGGCACCATCGGACAGTTTCCATCGGATTGTCCGACGGACAAAGTCCTATCTCCTGCTGGATAGATTTTTTGACAACAAAGTCCTATCACACCAAATCCGATCGTGTGTAGCGAATTCCGACGGACAAAGTGCTACGCATGCTCAGATCACATTACAAGACCAAAGCTATTGGCTACTAGCCTCTACGTAGTCCCGTCGTAGGCAACAAACGTCACCACGTTCAGAATGATCGGATTTTCCGACAACTTTGTCTGACCGTGTGTACGCAAAACCAACATCGGACAAAGTACGACGGACATGATCCGACGGACCTGGTCCTCGGATAATCCAAGCGTGTGTATGGGGCTTTAGTGTTTGTACTTTCTTTACCCGGTGAAACTTCATATACTCACCTAAGCTCCCTCGCCACCGTGGTTTGCAGGTGTGGGGGACCCCTGATATACCGCTATGATTGCTCTCAAAACTGCCAGTCCCCTCTATTCTCTTCTTCTAAATTCAGTGGTGTTCAGGACCCAGAGAGCACCCCACACCTGGATATCTAATAGGAAGTGTCCCCATCTGCCAGAAAGTGATGTGGACTCCCGAAGAATAGCCCGTCTAAAAAATAAATGGAAGAGGAAAAGACTTGGGCCAGTGGCATCATGTGACTGCAGCTTCAGGTAAGCAAAAAAGGACATTTAGCTATTTTTTCTTTTAACCAAAGCAATCGATTAGAGCGAAGTGGGAGAGAGATGTGGGAAAGGGGCAACTTTATCCTGGAGAAGGGTTATAACCTTTTTATGACCGAAGGTCATTAATGCAAAGATGCCCAGACCAGATCCAGATTTAGCAGTGTCAGCGTGAATTGGGTAACTGCAACAATAAACTTTAGTTTGTCTATATAAATATTTTTTTTTACATTATTTTAAGCACAAATAAGGCTTTTGTTTGGATTTCTCTTTTAATAAATACCTTGCTCAGGTCTTGTTAATATAGGCTGTCAAACAGACCAAACTGTATTTTTTTTACTACTGTAACTGTATATAACAATTACAATTTAAAACAAAGGTACACTGCCATCGCTAGGGCGCAGTGCCATCTGCAAGCTGAAGAGGTTTGTTTGTAAATTCCAGCTTGGATATGATCACCAGAATTGGATGCATGGTGGTCACTTGATCAGGAACCTACCAGTTGAAGACTCAAAACTTTCACTAATGTTCTGCAGCCCTTTCTGAGTAAGGGCTTTGAAACCACCATATGATGCCTCCTCACCGCCTGTCATATGCCCTCTCAATAATGACCCAACGCAGATTGCAATTTAGAGGGCATGGCATGTGTAAGTGTATAACATGATATCTTGTTCTATAGCTCACAATGCAGGTTATTCATAACATAGTAATAAACTAGCTTTCTGAACACTTTCTGAAACAAACCTCACACTTGTCACCTGCTGGATGAACTTGGCAAATACTAAAATGCAATATTTAAAAAATATATTTAAAAAAAATAACCTTAAAAAATTACCTTTATTGAGATATATATATATATATAATACTATACCTTTAATACAAGCAATACACTCTTAGATTCTTTGCTTTTCTCTGGGAATATGTTCATTTAGGATTTTGATTTCTTTGACTGATATAAAATAGTGACAACCACTAGAGCGAGCTGTACACACAAATCTGTGTATGTACTATAAAAGTATAGCACATCAAACAAGCAAAATGTGAAAACATCTTTTTTTTTTTTAGATAAACTCATTGCCAACTCTAAGTGAGTACTCACAAAAAAATATGTGTTTCCTTTTATAATGCTAATTAAACATTAGCGATTGTCAGATTTTCATCCTTTTTTAAAGAACACCTGTTTAAATCACTTTCTGGGGGAAAAAAATAATTGCACGTCAAGCGTAATGAAAAAAAAAAAAAAGTGCAGTAATTTTCTAGAACCACGCTATTTATTAAAAGGAGGGAAGATCATATTAGGTTTCATCTACCCTGCGTGGCCTAGTTATTCAAAGGATATATTTAAAGTGCTTGTATGGATATCATTAAATTAGATTTGAGTAAACTAATTAGTTGTCAGTTAGCTCTGAAAATTAATTAGTGCAAAGGTTGCAATGTGTAAAATGCAATCTGTTCAGGAGAAGCCATTTAGACAGTGCAGCCAATATTGTAGTTCATGTTTATTTTTCTTGAAGGTTTGCATGTGGATTTGCCAGGTTAAGAATATTCATTTTTTGTACGAAGCTTTCAGCCTGTTATTTAACTAATAAACCATTCACATTGCTAATGCGCCGATGCAGCATGGTTTTCAATGATATGTTGAATCTGTCTCGTGCCCCTTTTCTATTGACTGTAAGAAAAAGATCATTTGTGAAAGCCAAAGTTCTTCCAATACTTGTAGACACCTCAGATAGAAAGAACTTGTATGCCAGGGGTCAGTGCTGGATTAAACTCTATGGGGGCCCCTAGGCAGTCAAAACCTTGGGGCCACCCTCACAGGTTTCTGGAGGTTTCTTGTGCAACAATCTAGTTGGATAACATTGCACTAAGTAGCGTTCACATTGGTTGCTAGATGGAGATGACCATTACTACTGTACATTACACTAACGTAGGTTCCACCAAAGTTTTTAACAAACTGACGGCTGAAAGAAGACGAGACAAACTGGAATGTGAACCTGGTTTATGTACTTAAAGTTGTTATTGGGTACATTACATTAATACCGTTTTTTCTTTATAGAGTTTTAAATGCAAAGTTTTAGTTTTTTTGAGTTTATTCAATTTTTCTATCTTTTGTAAACAATTTAAGAAAGCTTCATTGTGATTTTGTTTCAGGATCAAAGCAATATTATTTTGATCCGTTGTCACAGGGCCCTTCAACGGGGGCCCATAGGTCCATGCCTATTTGGTAATCCGGCACTGCCAGGGGTCAGGGGCTAGCAAAGGATTTTACAGGCTGGGGTACAAAATGGAAGTTATCTCGCTATCAACTAATCATTGATTGATTTATACAAGATGAAACCATCTTAAAGTGGGAGTAAACGCCCATGCATGAATTTTACCTATAGGTAAACCTAAAATTAGGCTTAGCTATAGGTACTGTAAATATTTCCTAAACGTGCACTGTTTAGGAGATGTTTACTGTAGATGGAGCTGGTGATGTCACCGGCCCATGTGCTCTGAAGGAACGGCATACCCATGCCATTCTTTCAGAGTCCTGTGCTGTAAACGGCAGCTCCGTCCACTTACACAGCTGGAGTCCGTGAAACTGGAAGGAAGACCTTTAAACAGCTGTGGCTATAATTTTCTCTATCAATTCAGAGCTGTCCTATGTAGTACCCCTAGTACTTTGCAGTAATAAGTTCCCAATCCTCCAGGTGTAAAGATGTCCAGTGTCACTCAACTCAGAGACTGAGGAAGGGCTGTGAGTGCAGGGCATCATGGCTCCCCCCAGTTTTGTGCTCATAGTGTACTGATGCATCATCATGCATCATTCAAGACTGCCAAGAAAGTGCCAAAGGGAATGGGGACCCAATGCATTACATGATCAGCCAAAAAGGCAAGTTAAAAAATGGAAAATATAGGGGGGAGGGGTTGGGCTAATGTATGAGACGGGTACTAAAGATGAACTTTAGGTTTATACATTTTTAAACTATCAGATATCTGTTTTTACCATATGCATACAATGTTTATACAAATAAACATTTGATATATGACAAAGGATTCATAGAGTGTTATAGCTTAGCGAAAAAGACACCACGGCAGTGTGGGAAGAGGTTGCAATGAGTAATTTGCTTGGATGTAAAGTGCAGTTTGAGCTACAGAGTTCTTAAAACACCAACATTTCTTGTATAAAAGGGCATAAGAGAGCCTGTGATCAGGCTAAAAGCTAAGAGCTAATTTTGCTAGCTAAAAAAAAAAAGCAATTACAATACTATGAACATTATTATTATACAGGATTTATATAGCGATAATGATTTACAATATAAAGGGGGGCAGTACAATCCCAATACAGTTCAATACAGAAGTAATAGGAGGGCCCTGCTCATGGAGCTTACAGGGAGGGGTGGTATAAAAGCTAATAGCTGCAGGGGATGATCTGATGGAGGTGTCTTCAGTACAGTTTTTAGGTGGAAATGGAGGTGGCGTAGGCTTCCCTGAATAAGTGAGTTTACAAGGATCACCTAAAGGCAGACAGGGCTGGAGCTTACCGGACATATTGGTGTGGGGAGTTCCAGGGGATGGGAGAGGTTCTGGAAAAGTCCTGGAGACGAGCATAGGAGGGGATAACAAGGGCGCTAGAGACCAGGATGTCCTGGGAGGAGCGGAGAGGATGATTTTGGTGACAAGGTTGGTGATGAATATGCAGTATTTCATATTTACCTGACTTAACAAAATATATTTTTTATATTTTAGTCCCAATGATGATTAAAAAATAAAAATTATGTACGAAACAATTTTACTTTCCCTCTAGTAAATTAATAAACCCACACAGCTATATTTTTAGAATGTTCCTTTTTAACCCTGGAAATACTGAAAATTCTAAATACGTAGTCATGTTTTCTATCATTGTTTTTCCAAACTTTGCACTCCTCTCTTGGTACCATATAATAAAGCATTAAAATGTTGGTTTGGATACATTTTAGAGCCTTCACTTGTAGTCCTTGGTTGTTATTATCTGGGCCTTTGAACTGCATCCACCTAGTTTAACAGGCTCGTCCTTCCATTGCCAGGTTGGTACTAGACCATGCAGAGCAAAAATGTAGTGTTCCTACCAGCCGCCACTTCCTCCATAACAGTCTGGAACAGCCGCGGTCAGAAAAACTGCTATACGTGTTCTTTTTCTGCGTGTCCTCTGTCTTCTCCGAATGTCAATGCCCTTATTTTTGCAATCTTTGGCTTTTTTCTTAGCGAAAGGTGCCTTTAAAGTTGTTTTGTTTGAAAGTTGTTCACAGAATCACAACTCTGAACCTTTAAAGACAGTTCCTTCTTCTAAATTACACTTGGCCTAATTGTATTTCTAAAATAATATAGCTGCGTTCCAGAGAAGGGAATGTGGTCACACAGCCCATGCCTAAATCCTCCAATTTACATCGGTTTGGTTTGGCATCACTTGAAAAGTTCTTGGAAGAAGAGTGCTGCGGCTCACACAAACTATAATTGAAGTAATATTTCTGAGCCTGTCTGTATTGTATAGAAACTTTGTGAGATGCTAATCAGCTTGCAAAGTGAGAAAGCCAGCAACGCCATGGAGTTTTATAGTTTTCCTGCAGAAGAAAAAAAAAAAGAGAGAGAAATATCCTTCACCATGTTAGACAACAAAAAATCTGAGATAATGGAAATCTTTGTGTCTCAGGCTAAATTCCATACAGGTGGGTTAAGGAACGTAAAAATGTTTCATAATCTATATCCCTCTGAAACCCTTAAGCTGCATTCACACCTGAACGTAGCTTCTTTGATCGCGTTTCTGACGTTTTTTGACGATTTTTATGCACATTTTTTGCGCGTTTTTATGCATGTTTTTTTAAAACCAGGCATGGAGCAAACAGAACCTAGGAACTTGGAAAGTTCAACTTTGTAAAGTGAAGACAAGATCAGACAAGACTATATTCAAAGTGTGTTTGATCTGGCCTTCATCACTATGGGGGGTCACCCCCCGAAAAGTGTTTTGCACACAATTTGCTGAAAATGGTCATTAGATGGTAAAACACATGCCTAAAGCTTCAAAAGTGCATTTTTTCCATCATGGGATGAATGGACGTTTTTTTGGGGGTGCAATCACCACAACCACTTTCGAAGTTCTAAAGTGTTTTGCACCCCCAAAAAAACGGTTGCCATTTCATCCACCATGGTGGGAGCTGACACAATGTGTGCATGTTCCAAAATTTCACACATTTTAATTGCAATTGTGTTCAGAAAGCTGGCACAAATGTGTGTAATTAATAAACATTTGTTCTTCAATTTTTGTTGAACATCATTGATGTTTTGCTTTATGTAATCTAGATCTCGATTGCAGACCATATCTCCTCCGATGAGTACGTGGGTCACTCTCTTTAAAGTGCGTTTTTTCTTCCACAAACATCCACGTCACCTAAAAAAACCACAAACAATACAAAATGTTGGAAATGAGGCCACCCATACATGGATGAGCTTACCAGTAGCTGTGTTCCTCCAACACTCACCTGTTGTGGGTGACAATTTCTCAAGTTCGATGATCTCTCCTTCCCCTTCCGCCTCCGCTGCTTCTGCTCTTTCCCGTTTTTTTTGGAGGTGTTGGTTTGGGGGTTTTTTCAGACGGCCCAAGATTTCGCCTCCCCTACTGAGAATGTACCCAGAAAAGGAAGATTTAGCAACAACAATCTATTGAGGGCAGAAATAGGAAATATGACAAACACGTGACGGGACCACTATTTTTGTTTCAGTTACAAATGTCAACTACAATGAATGTAGTCACTTTGTAAAAGGTGCTAAACTGACTAGCTTTTGGTTAAGAAAGTTTGTGTGATGGAGAACCCCCCCTAGTATCCACCTTGGAGCACAGTGTGTGGAAAAGCCTAATAAAAAAGGGGTTGGGGTGTCCCCAGCCACTAGTGCTCTCCAGAGTCCAGAATGGGGTAAACAAGCTACTGGTGTGACATTTCTAATGAGAACAAACTTCCTTTTCCCAAAAAAAAAACACCAAACCACGTATTAAAGTGGCCGAACGTTCGAGGTTGCGACGATCGAATGACACACAACCACGACCATGACAGTGGCAGAATGATCGAGGCCTGAGTACGATCGAATTTCATGGTGAAGATCACCAACATGAGAGTACCTATTTCCTGGAGCGCAAATAGGGTCCTGAATTCACAAGCTCTTTCTGACGCTCTGGTACTATGACAGCATCCACTTTTCAAAGACCAGGCTACTGTCAGGAAGTCCACTCTCGACTCTTCTTCACGCGTCCTTCACGCACGCCACCCCTGATGAGGCTTCCGAGGACCAACCTGGGCCTTCCAGTATGGAAGAGGCAGGGGCCCAGCTAGTTCCAGGTATTATTATTTTTGTAACCAGTTTGGGAATAATGAATGATGTTCAATAATTCAGGATCCCCCATTGCTTATTTCCTAACGTGATTGACATATCAACAGACAGTGGTGTGGGAGACAATTTGGAAGAATTCTAAACTGCAGGGCCTGAGAATTGTACTAGATGATAATTGTGTGTGTTGATGGAACAATAACTGAAACTATGTCCCTTTTTTACATACACGAAGACCTCAGCCAGGCGGTGGCTGTGGAATGGCAGTCCAAGAGAGGCAGGGGGTTGGCAGCCAACAGGGGGTAGGCGTAGGAAGCCTGACTGTCTCCCAAGCCTTCCCTACAGAAGGGCGAAAAACATGGGGAGGTGGGAAGTCCAGCGCTCCACGGATAAAAGAAGCCTCACCTCCCTCGATGCCACACCCACCGACGAGAGGCCTTTGCTCCTTGTTACCATAAATTTACGGGTATGGAGGCGGGGCAAACGCAGCATGTGTGAGGAGGTCATCCACAAAATACTAAATGGCTGGGCGATGACCCCCTCACCACATGTTTCGAGAGTGACCTTGCTCCGCCTCCTCCTCCTCCTTTGCCACATGTCGAAAGAGTAACGATGTACAAGTGACATATCAGCCTGCAAGGCTTCGTGGTATTACTACAACAGAGTGCAAGCTGGAACATATAATGCAAGAGAAAATATTGTGACATCTGAGTTAAAGAAATAGATCAGGTATAACTTATATACGAAACAGGAGCATTGATGATTTTCAGACCTCTTGTTGGAAGTCCTCTTGTTGGAAGTCATTACAAGGAGGGTCTAACCCAGAGTGACTATAAAATGCGTAATTCGAGACTGGACCTTAAGGAGGGCTTTTTTTTTATAGATATTGGGAGGGACTTAAAGAGGTAAAGTAAACGGGGCAATAATGTCATTTTGACGGAATTTATTCTGCCCAGCCAGGATAAGTCAACCTTTGACCAAACCTTCAGATCCTCCCCACACTTACGGAATATGGGAGGGTAGTTTGCCTATATTTCGTGTTAGCTTAATCCCCAGGTATGGTATGGAGTCGGATGCCCAAGTGAATGAGAAATGCTGTTTCAATTGCTCTACCGACTGGGGTGGGACAGACACATTTAGGGCAATAAATTTGGAGACATTGACTTTAAGGCCTGAAATGTTACCAAACTCTTGTAGCAGTTTGTAAACATTTGGTGTGGACGTTAACGGGGAAGTGAGGAATTGAAGCAAATCATCTGCAAACAAGGCACATTTATGTTTCTGAACGCCACAGAGGACACCTTTAAGGTCGGGGTGAGATCTGATGGCAATGGCTAGGGTCTCTATAGCAATAGCAAATATTAAAGGAGAGAGGGGCACCCTTGCCTTGTCTCTTTTCATTTGACCAGCAAGCGAACCTGTGCACTGGGAGTCGAGTAGAGAGAGGTAACTATAGCTCTGAATTTGGCACCAAATCCCCATCTTTCCAGGATCTCAAAAAGGTAAGACCACGAGACCAAATCAAATGCATTCTGCAGGTCTATAGAGAGCAGAAATCCTTTTTGAGGGGGGCTCCCCTCCGATTGGGAGTTAAGTATGGAGATTATATCTATGGCTCTACTGATTTGGTCCGGGCCCTGTCTTCTAGGGATGAAGCCTACCTGGTCTTTATGGATATAACATGAGATAAAACTAGTTTCGTTTCGTTTTTTTTCGTTTTTCTTTTATTTTCGTTATTTTCGTTCGTTCGTTTTCGTACGAATGAACGAACGATTCGCTAAAAATTTTAACGAATAACGAATCGTTCGAATCGAACGAATCCGAAAATAACGAAAATCAGAAAAAAACTAATTAGAAACAACGAATGTACGAATGAAGAAAATCCGAAAAACGAAAACAGGAACAATGAAAATGAACGAAAAAATTCGTACATTCGTAACTTTTTTTTTTGTTGAATTGGTAATTTTCCGTGTCCCTTACAATGGTGCTGCTTTAACGTGCTTCGAATGGATTGAACGAAAAAATATGTACTTTCGTAACTTTTTTTTTTTTGAATCGTAATTTTCCGTGTCTCTTACAATGGCGTTGCTTAACGTGCTTCGAATGGATTGAATGAAAAAATTCGTACATTGGTAACTTTTTTTTTCGATTCGTAATTTTCCGTGTCTCTTAAAATGTAATAATAGCATACATATTACATAAAATTATGAATTATGCTCCGATTACAAATCTACGAGTGTTACGAATGCACGAATAAAGACGAATGCGTCCTAATTTCGAATAAACGAAAATTAAACTAACGGAAAAACAAATCAACGAAAAAATAACTCTTACGAATGTACGAATCGTTACGAATACGAACACCGACGACTTACGAATGTACGAATCGTTATGAATATGAACACCGGCGACTTACGAATGTACGAATCGTTACGAATCAACGGAAACGAAAAAAAAAACGAAACAAAAATAAACAAATTTTTTTGTTGTGCACATGTCTAAAAACTAGCTAATCTTGAGGTCAGGATTTTCGGCATGATTTTGAGGTCATTATTGATAAGGGATATCGGGCGGTAGTTGCTAACGTCAGTCGTGCATTTCCCTGGTTTGGGAATAGCTGAAATGTATGCCATGTTTAGGTCCTTATCTACTGGTGCTCCATTCCTGAGCAAATTTAAAAAAATGGGCCATATAGGGGGCTAAGGAGGGGCCAAATTTTTTATAGTAGCAGACCGAAAATTTGTCTGGTCTTGGGGAGGTACCAGTTTTATGGGATTTCATTGTCTCCAGTACGGTGGATATAGGGTCACCTAAAAAATGGGTCTCTATGACTCTGCAAGATTATTGGAATGGGGAGATCATTAAGGAAAGAGTCAATCGCAGCAGGTGAAAGAGGTGAGTCAGCTTTATAAAGTTGCGAGTAAAACTGCTGAAACAATTCCATAATCCGAATCGGGTTTTGGGTCAGGTCGCCTGATGGGGTGCAATTTTTGGGAAAGGCTAAGGTGCGAGGTTTGGAGTTAATTTGGCCGCTAATTTGGAGACAGGTCTATCCTTTTGAAAGTAGAATTTCGCTCCCATCCATCGAAGACGCTTTTCAGCGTTGGTTGTTAGAGCTAAATTAAGATTGATTCGGGCTGTGTCTAAGCGGGACAGGGTATCGTGCGTGGGTTTTCGTTTGCGGATCTTGCTCAGTGAAAGGAAGTTCTTTGGAACTTTTTTTTTTGGATATCTGCTCCATGTACGCGTTTCAGTTTGGAAGCTAATTGTATGAGTTTGTAAAAAAGGGGGGAAATTTCTGCGCTGCGTAGGTGAACAAGTGCTATGAACACAATATATGAACTTATAAATGAAGTGATGATCTAATGTCCTGTAAAGAGACAAAAATAATGTTCAAAATATAACATGGGTGTATCTAGACACCAATGAAGAAGTGTAGGTGAACTTCATAAACCGAGAGTTCAGTCAAGTGACTTGGCAGTGGATCCTTAATGGCAAAATATGTAGAAATGCAGACAGAGGACTGGCTGCATGGCAAATTCAAAAAAGGACGAGTATTCTTCCAATGTAAAATTGTAGATAAATACTTACCAGACAAGGTGGACCCACCTACCATAGGGCAGTGGGTCAGTCAGGCTTATATCCGGCGAAATCCGGGTGGTCGACGATGATAACAGCTCTAATGGAACATATAGGAGGATCACTCCAAAATGCAGGCATTCAATCGATCGACCGGAGATGGATCCAGTAAGTGTGACATGAGTATCACGAGGTCAGGAAACTCTTGAGACCAAAAATCAATTGGGCTTCAATGGAGGGTCAAGGACCAGCAATAAATGGAAATTACTTTCACATTTAGACGATAATGCAAAAAAGAAGGAAAAAAAAAGGAAAAAAGCTCCATATGGTGCAGGTCAAAAAAAGAAAGATTTTTAATCTTTAAAAAATACAAACATCAAATCCAGATGACTGCATAAACTTGTGATCACAAATAATTTATTTTAAAAGCAATGTGGGAAGCACGTGTAGCGAGCCCGATGCGTTTCGACCTAAAGGACTTCAACTGGGGCATGCCCTACTGTATTCTTCTCTATTACATAGGAGACGTGACAATTTTTAGATTACAGAATATAGCTAGGAAGCAGCTCACAGCAAGTGACAAGGACACAGCATTTCTGGCAGGTTCAACAAGTATTTTCTGTGCCTGATGAAAATGTACCTAGCTTACAAAAAAGGAAATATAATGCCCCCATTGTAAAGAGGAGCTCCAGGCTCCCCCCCAAAAAAAAAAAAAAAGTCAACAGCTGCAAATACTGTAGCTGCTGACTTTTAATATTAGGGCACTTACCTGTCCAGGCTTTCAGTCGTGTCCTTGCCTAAGCCAATTCTCCAATCGGCTATTGTTAGGGTTGCCTCCCCATCCCTCCTCATCCCTTTAAAACCGAACACATATTCATTACACAGGTTCTGAGGTTAATTCAATGCAGGTAAAGCACCAAGTGAATTTAATTACCACCTTCATCAGCCACAGAACCTGTGTAATTAATACATGTTCAGTTTTAAAGGGATGAGGTGGCAACCTTAGCTATCAGGTGCTGGCTAAGGGAAACTGTCAGTGAAACCTTGACATTCGGTTTTCTACTACGCTTTGTGAATAGACCACAATCTGGGACCTATGAAGTGTCAGGTGGAAGAGGAGTGAACTTCTGGCTCAGTTAACCACGACAAACTGAGCCAGAAGTGGGAGAGGGTACCTGTCCCACCCCCCCTAAAAAGGTGCCAAATGTGGCAGTGGGGAGGGGAGGAGGCAGACAAGTGGAGCTTCCCCTTTTGGGTGGAGCTCCGCTTTAAAGACTATAAGCTACAAAGTATCACATTTAATGTTCTTGGGTTTGGCTACTCTTTGAGATGACCAAAGTATATAGAACCAGTAAAGGACAAACATCAAACTTCCAATAGGACATAAAAATTGGAGAAAAAAAAACATCAATGGATGTTTGCACACTAATACATTTTACAAGCCAGCTATAACATCACAGCAAGGCAACATTTATACTTCCATCCCTTTATTTCCAGTAAGCAGATACAAGGGGTAATTAAAAATGTGAGGTTCGAGCCTCTTTAACTGCTAAAGCAGGTAATATTTAAACAGATACATCACACATTGCCATGCTCCATTCCAGTAAGGTTCATTTTCACAGGGAGCTTTGTAATACTTTTGGGTGTGTGGTTTTGTCTATCTAGAGAAAGCTGATAATTGTGAAGGGATTTCAAGTTCTTCTCTTCCACGTATCAGGAAATGTTATTGTGCAAACTCTTGTGTTCGAGTCACAGTATTAGACTTTCTTATTCACGGTTTCAGAATCGATGATCTGATATTTTTCATTTGAGAAATCAAGAGCTTCAACATCTATTTTTCTCTCTCTATCTATGCGTGTGTGTGTATGGATTTATATAGTGCCAACAGTTTGCGCAAGGCGCTTAACAACATGAGGGCAGACAGCACAGTTACATCACAATTCAATGCAAGGGGAATCAGAGGATATATATATATATATATATATATATATGTATAGCGGCCATAACCCTGTGGGGCGGCCTTGACTTTTCTGGGCTTACCGATTACCTCCTCGTAGCTCGTCGGTTGTTGTCTAGGGGTTCCCAGGGTTAGTACCCAGTAACTTCAGATGCTGACACACAAAAAGTCCTTTTGAGTATTTTTTATTTTGCAGGGGTAACATCCAACAGTAACAGTCTCAGATGGGAATAGAGGGCACGGGTGATAAAACTCAGGCACTTTGAACTGCCGACATCCACTGAATGTCTCTAGTTAGCCCAGAGAGTAGCCACTCGCTCCCAGGCACTTACTGAGCAGCCAGCTTGTTGGCCCTCCTCCGAAGAGTCATCCCCTGGTCACTTGTACGAGTTGCCGTGTCCCTCCAATACCGAGAGCACACCGGGACCCCTTAGAATCCTCCTTCAGTTACTGGGCCTCGAACGAGGCTCGGGAACGAACGGATCCCCACCCCAGGCCATGAGGGCCTCTGGGGCTGGTCAGGGTGACCATGCTTGCGGGGACGGCAGACACTCCTGGGCCCGGGACCCCTCACGGGGCTGAGCCGGACCGGAACCAGAAATAAAAGCAGCAGCCGAACCCTGAACACGTGACTTCAGCACCTTAAATACCCCTCCCCAGACTACACAGCGGGGCCAGACCACTGATTGGCTGATTGGCTCCGGGAAAGATTGGTACCTAACACGTCCAACCAGGCCTGGTTCTCAGCCTGTCACAGGTGCCTCACTGCACCTATGACCAGGCGGAACTTCAGTACAGCCCAGCCAAACTGATGCCAATTAAAAGACCTATACAATTAACCCCCAGAACTCCATTACAGTTCTGGGAAAAACAAAATTTACATTGATAGCGCACACTTTAATAAAGTGTGGACGCTATATATATATATTTGTAGTATATATACAGTACAGTATCACTGTCTCTGATATTTGATCATCTTACATCCTATCACCTTATTTTTAAGTGTATCACCAGACTTAGTAAACTCTTGTAGTCAGGCCTCTGTCTTCTGATATCGTGAAATGCCAACTATAACTACTGTCTGCAGCATCTGGAATATGTGTAAAAAGTTTGGTGAATGGTTTCATAAACCAAACAAAACAGACGATACAAACAAATTACCTTTAGACCCCTTACACACTGAGCCAAGCTGCAAACGAGCGGCGCTTTAGCGCTGTTTAAGTGGCGTATTTTGGCCGCTAGCGGGGCATTTTTAACCCCAAAGAAGGTGAGTTGAATAATTTCATTTTATATTACAATGTAATAATATAAATAATGTGCTTCAATCATCCTAACACCATAACAACCATGGTGCCGAGATGATTGAAGTGCTAACACCAGGTGTTTGAAGTATCTTTATCTGCTGATTGTTAAACTTTATAGAATCCACATATTTCTATTGTTGTGTAGGATCTGGGCCTGCTGTCCCTCCCTCTCTCCCTCCCTCTCCCTCCATCCCTCGTTCATCTCAGACGCTAACCACGCCACCTTAGAGCTATGCCCACTATTTTGCTGAAACCACGCCCATTTTCAAAAAGGAAGGGCGGGGTCTGGCAGCCCCATCCTAAAACTTCACCAGCCACCACTGGATTCCACTGTGGCCGCACTCCTAAAACCACCTCAAGATCCAGACAGGGGAGGGGAGCCGTGGACATTCAACCTAACTGCCCAGATCCTGGCAGCACATCCGAGGCTATTCACCACCACACTCAACGTGCAGATCATAATGCCCATAAGCTCAGTCCAGCAGGTGCTGCTCTCCGAGGACACAGAAACCCACATGAGCGGGATACAGGGGGGAAGGGAGTGTGGACGCCACACAGTTGCCATGACAATGCGTTTCGGAGGCAGGGCCTCCTTCCTTAGCTTCTAGCTTTTATTGTAGTGTTTTTAAAGTGATTGTAAGAGTTTGTTTTTTTATTTATTTAAAATAACAAACATGTTATACTTACCTCCACTGTGCAGTTTGTTTTGCAAAGAGTGGCCCCAAACCTGCTCTTCTGGGGTCTCCCGGTGGCTCTCGCGGCTCCTCCCCACATCAGATAACCCCCTCGGGAAGCGAGGGGGGTTACCTTGTGGGCATGCTCCCAAGTCCAGCATTCGACGTACATAGCCACTGAATGTATGACTCGGCCCCGCCCCCTGCATCATTGGATTTGATTGACAGCAGTGGGAGCCAATGGCTGCACTGCTATCAATCTATCATCAGGAAAGTTGACATGATCGATTGAGTAAAAACATCAAAGACACACTTTTGCAGTGAAATGAACCTTGGGTGTATAGAGACAAAAAGATAAGAAAGTAATGTTAACATAGTTTGAGAGATACTACATGTAATTTTAGTAGAGATATATGAAAGTATGGGACATAACCAGATGAGTGGAAAGTTCTTTGGGCAAAAAAACAAAATAAAAAATATAACTAAATAAAACAAACCCCCCCCCCCCAATTATAGAAAATATAATATAGAAATTATAAATAAACAGGGACACCCCAAAGAAAGAGGGCGCTATACCCCCACCCTTTAAACTAGCCCCCCCACACAAGAATTCCCGACAGTGCTGCAAGGAAACCTACCTCTCAAAGGGGTCCAAAGGCAGATACCATCAGGGAGCTCGCATAGGGTATTACCCCAAAAGGGGAAAGTCAACGTTCAAGCAGATCTCCACCGAGGATAAAGGTCACCCGTAGAGAGGGATATGGAGCTCACCATATTAAAGCCGAGTTACACTAGGGCGGCTTCTTTTGTGTTTTTATCTACATGTGTTCCTGCCACCGATGATTGGCAGAAAGGATGGATCCTGGTCACACATGGTAATGAAATCTCCAGAGGTTTTCATCTGTTTTGCTATCTGTTCATCTGTCAGCTTGTGCAACACAAACCGGGAACAGATTGTGAGCCAGGCCTTCTCGTCCAACATCAGTGCCTGACCTCACAAATGCGCTTCTGGAAGAATGGTCAAACACTCCTAAACCTTGTGGACAGCCTTCCCAGAAGAGTTGAAGCTGTTATAGCTGCAAAGGGTGGGCCAATTCAATATTGAACCCTACAGACTAAGACTGGGACGTCATTAAAGTTCATGTGTAAAGGCAGGTGTCCCAATACTTTTGACAAAATAGTGTGTGTGTGTGTGTGTGTGTGTGTGTGTGTGTGTGTGTGTGTGTGTGTGTGTGTGTGTGTGTGTATATATATATATATATATATATATATATATATATATATATATATATAAAATAATCTAACATAAATGTAATGAGGGAGCATTTGGAGTTTGTAAGCGAGCCTTTCAGCTGTTGAGGCACTGATGTTTTAATGATCGCTATGGTGGTGGACGGTGTAGATTGACATCAGGATTTAACATATAACATCACTTGTGGACTGTTTTGAAATATTTGAATCATTCTAATTTCTATAATATGATTGATTAGCGCAACCGATATGTTTTTATATATATTTTTTTTGTTTTGTTTTATTTATATGTATAGAGTGTGTATATATAGATAGATAGATAGATAGATAGATAGATATATAGATAGATAGATAGATAGATAGATAGATAGATAGATAGATAGATAGATAGATAGATAGATAGAGATATATGCATATCTATATATATTTTTTCTTTGCTCTACATAAATAGATATAGATATATATCTATCTATATCAATAGATATAGATATTTTTTTTCTTTTTTTTTCCGCTATATTTTTCCCCCACAAAAGTGGAGTTATCCTTTAAAATGAGAAATCCCAGGATGCATTGCACCCAGCTGTGTATTATGTTGTATTGGTAGATAACATATAATATTTCTCCCTTTTTTCTAGGTTTAGATGCAGACGGTCTATACAGGGTCAGCGGGAACCTGTCCACCATACAGAAGCTGAGATTCGCGGTGAATCAGGGTAAGTCGTCCTGCAGTCCGCGCCATATTTTGTCCGGTCGCAGCCTATCTTTCCCCCGCTTTCTCTTCACACTGCAGGCTTGATCAATGTTTGGATTCTTCTCCGCAGCCTTTGATGATAATGTTCTCCGCTTATCTGAGAATGAAAGGAAGAAAGTTTAGTGGCGAGCGTTTGAACTTTTTTCTAAAGCAATAATGGCCACAGGGGAAGAACTTTCCTGGAAATTGATGATTGTCTTGTAGTGCTAAAAGCCGGCAGCTCCGTCATTAACTGCAGGAAATGCCCATCCCATAGGTCAGCGCAGTGATTGTGCGAACTCCCCACCAATTAGGCCAGCCACCGCTAAATAATTACTTTACGCAGCGTGTTATGTTTTGGTGTTTATCTGCGGGAACCAATGCTCGCAGTGTCTCCTTGTGTAGTTCTCATTTATTTTTAAACCGGGACTCCGAATATGGAACACATTTTCCTGAATGTAGGCGGGGCGGTGAGATAATAAACCTTGTAAATAGCGGTGTTTACTTATTTTCTTCCCTTACATCTGTACACATGATTGAAGAATCCACAGAGCCAAATGCACAGAAATGCTGCTATTTACTATACAGCCGTCTTCAGTTAGGTTACGTGAAAAATGCACTAAAGAAATGCATGAACCTTTGAAAAAATTGCACCATACCAAAATGCTTGGTACTTTGTTACTATGGGGTAGATTTACTAAAACTGGAGCACACAGATTCTGGTGCAGCTGTGAATAGTAACCAATCAGCTTCCAGGTTTTAGCCCCCGTTCACATTGGGGCGATTTGACATGTCAAATTGCATGCCATATCGACGCCTGTTACCGGCAACGGCACCGTCCTAATCGCCACACCACAATGATTCACAAAAGTTCCTGCACTACTTTTGGCGACTTTGTGGGGTAATTTCAATAGACATCTGTGCACGATCTCTCAAATCACCCTCAAAGTTGGACTGAAATGCCGGTTTGAAATCGTGCGAGTTCAGCTGAACTCGCACGATTTCAAACTCGTATTCAGTGTGAACGTACACTCAGCCCACGTTTACATTGGGCTGTTTTGACATGCGATTTGACATATCAAGTCGCAGCCTATTGCCAGAAATGGCACCGTCTGACAGATGTCTGTCAAATCGCCCCTGAAGTCGGACTGAAATGCAGGTTTGAAATCGTGCGAGTTAAGCTCAGTGTGAATGTGGGCTTATTGTCAAAGCTCAATTGAACAAGCCGAAGGTAGGAGCTGATTGGTTACCATGTATCCCGGATTGCCTGGGACAATCCCACATTTTGCAGGTCTGTCCCAGGTCCTGGGCACCTTAATTCAGGGACAATACAGTATCCCAAAATGAAACTGACACAGCCACCCTGCACAGTGCATTCTGCACCTGATTGGGCAAAGTTTTGCCCAATCAGGGTGCAGTAAAAGCTGGTTGTTAAGGAGCGGGGCTGGGAAGCTGGCCATGACGTCCTTAACAGCTGTACAACTGTTGGGTCAGTATAATACTGGTAAAAAAAAAGTAAAAAAAAAATGCAGTGGGGTCCCCCCTAGTTCATACCAGACCGTTACCTGAGCATGTAGCCTGGCAGGTCAGGACGGGGGGGGGGGGAGAAAGCACCTCCCCCCGTTTTGAACCATACCACGCCATATTCCCTCAACATGGGGGGTGGGTTCTTTGGGGGGGGGGCTCTGCCCCCACCCCACAGCACCCTGTGGCCCCCAGATCCGGCCCCCCTATATGTGATTGAGTATGAGGTACATACTACCCCTACCCATTTACAAAAAATTGTGTCAAAAAGTAATAAAAACACAGAGACAGTTTTTGACAACTCCTTTATTAAAAAACAAAACAAAAAAACAGTGTCCATTGTCAACCACGCCACCCACTGCACCGCTGACCGGAAAAAGAAAGAAAAATGATCCCGCCGTCCATAAAGGCTGGCTGCCTACTGCAGGTTCTGCTGTTTGACAGTTCTTATATATTATTATATAAGTAAAGGGCGGAGCCACCTAGCGGAGACACCTGGTGGCACTGTCCATTTGTGACATCACTGACCGGTGCATGCTGGGTCCCGAAGGGTCTGGTATGGACTGGGGGGAGGGGCACGCCGTTTTTTTCTTTCCTTCTTTCAATAGCCGGTTGCCGGCAATTGCAACCACGAGTCAATTTAATGTGATTTTACCCCTTTGTTTTTTAGAAATTTCATTTTTTCTGCAGCATGTTCTATGCATTCTACAGATGCGCCACTTTACAGGCAGACTATGGGGACCCCCGTGATGTACAAAGTAGGCTGCTGTCACTAAGTGACTTAGTTAATGCAGGTGCACATTGTATATCACTTGTCTAAACTGGTGACCACTGTTTGCTTTTGTTTTTCCAAAAATTGGCAAACAAAGGTGTCAAAAATCATCTTTTTTTGGGAAGGGGGGGGGGGGGTGGAAATGTGTTCACCCTACTGCCACTCTTCTGAAAATCAGTCTGCGCTCAGACAGCTTTTCAGAGGCATTTGACAGTGAGCGATGTGTTTTCACCTTTTAGTTTAACCCTCTAAATGCTGCACTACCCAGCCGCAACTGCATTTATTGGTCATGGGGTAGTTGTAGCACCCCATTCACTTGGCTTGGTCATGTTCAGCTGGTGGTAGTGCCTGCCAAACCAGACAGGGGTATTAATTCCTGCTGTTCCCACGAAGCAAAGAATTCCAGCCATGGCATACGTACAACCTGTTTCACACCAAGGTCAGGTGCTTACTCATAGCTCAAGCTATGAGTAAGCACCCGACCTCGGTGTGAAACACGTAAGATGATACCTGTAGTTCACCTTTGTATCCGGCACTTGAATAAAGAAATTGCACAGGAGTGCGGTCGTCCAGCCTTCTTTTCTTCTAAGCAATGGGCCATGTCCAGCCTCTGGGCCACAGTTTACAGACCACTGTTTTAGACAATTGTGCATTTCCAACATTGTAGTAACGGTTTTTGAGAAGGTCCTTTTCTGTTTCCAGCATGACTTGCCCCGTGTGCACAAAGCTAGCTCCATAAAGACACGATTTGATGAGTTTGATGTGGAGGAACTCGAGTAGCCTCCATAGATCCATGACCTCAACTCTACTGACCACCTTTTTGGATGAATTTGAACACCAATTGTGAGCCAGGTCTCATCCAACCTCAGTACCTGGCCTTGTACAAATGTTCTTTTATCTGAACGGGCACAAATTTACACAAACACTCTCCAAAATCTTGTGAAAAGCCTTCCCAAATAAGTGAGGCTGTTCTAATCGTAAAGAGAATGGTTGGGGGCATCTCCATGGTCATACCCATGGATTTGGATTGAGATGACCAACAAGCTGATATAGGTATGATGATCACTTGTGCACAAATGTTTGGCCTTATAATGTATATTACATAGATTATAGATATATCAAAAAATGTGCTCAAAAATAGGGTTGCACCGATACCGGTATCCGTGTCAATACCGAGTATTTTGATGATGAGTACTGGACCGAAAGTATCAGTACTCGGACTCGCCTGGCAAAAAAACTGTATAGGTGCGACCCTACTAAAAATAATATGAACAAATAAAATATAATGACACCAATTCCTACTTGAATTACTAACCCCACAAACAGTAATAATGATATCAGCAGTGCATGTGTTTGCATGTTTTTTTTTTCTACTACATTAAACACAATTTTAAAGCAAATATGAGAAGCAAAGGAAAACTGCTTCTACATATGTCCCTGTAGTGGAGATTGCATGCAATGCTTTTTTTTTTTTCTTTTTCTTTTCTTACCAAAGGAATTCAGCTTATTGTTATTTTTGCGTTTTTTTTTTTTCTTTTATATATAGCTGCTGTTTTCCATTCTTCAAACACCAGCTGCCAAAAAATAAACTTTAATATACTCTGTTTTTCAGTTCCACGGGGTATTTTCCGCAAGAGAACCCATTGATATTAAACTACATGGCTTACAAGTGATAAGATTATCTCTTAGCAGTGATTTATTTTTTTCTATTAAAAGCAGGAAATCACATGACCATAAACAGAGTTAAAACTGAGCTGTTACGGTTTTTCAAAACTTTTATCATACATTCGTGTTGATTGAGCGAGCCAAATACTTGTGGGCCGCCACGTTCTGTAAGAATCGTTCACAAAAACAGAATAATTCTGTTTGGAGCAAACTGAGCAGGTTTATTTATTTATTTACTTTTGACAAACTAGTTTTTTGACATGGCTTTTTACTTTGATTTTTTTTTTTTAGTTTTCTTTGCACAAAAGAAAATGTTTATTTACTAACCTACAGTTTGCAAAAATATAAACAGTAAATTGGAGCCTAACTTCAGGAAAGATATAAACATTTTTTGATTCAGCTATCTATTCATTAAAACATTTGGGTCAGATTATAATTTTTTTTGGTGCGTTACCAATGCACTTTGTGCGCCAAAGCCCAACTGAGCTGTCAACTGTTGCCTTAAAGTGTTACTAAGATCATTTTTTTTTATTTATTAAAATAACAAACATGTTATACTTACCTGCTCTGTGCAGTGGTATTGCACAGAGTGGCCCCGATCCTCCTCTTCTGGGGTCCCTGACGGCAATCTTGGCTCCTCCTCTTCATTTTATGTCCACCATAACCAGCCGCTTGATATGGGGAGAAACGTGGTCTGCACGCTCCCAACCAGTGTGTCTACAGCAGGGGTCTCAAACTGTGGCCCTCCAGCTGTTGCGAAACTACAAGTCCCAGCCGTGCTCCATAGATTTTACACAGCTGGAGGGCCGCCAGTTTGAGACCCCTGTACAGAGCCCGCCCCCACTTCCTTTTCACTGCATTTGATTGACAGCAGCAAGAGCCAATGGCTTCTGATGCTTCTCGAATGCTGTGTGAAGAGGAAAAGAGGGGAGAATAGATGCAGCCGTGCACAGCGCTGATCTCTTCTCCCCTCTCTTCCCCTTCACACAGGGGAAGAGGGGGCACAAAGAAACTGATTTTTTTTTTCCCTTAATGCAATTAATGCATTAAGGTTAAAAAAACGTTTTTAGGTTTAGTAACACGTTGCATCTAAGAACCACAGCTTCCCTTCTACCTTCGACCACGACAAGTTCTCCGGCCGGCAGAACCATAACTTATGGTTGAACTGCAAGCCACGATCCCAACCATGCGCTGCCCTCTTACTTCTAGATATACCCTCACACAGCCTGGCAGCCAAATGCCCCCAGGATAGCCTCAATCTCAGGCCCAGCAGCCCGGGGCGTATGACACACATCCACCCAGACAGCCGTCCAGGTGGCACAGAACATAGATCACCTGATCTCACCCGAATATATAGGCTCTCCCAGCAAGCCAAGGGATTCAAGAAAACCCCTGCCATTGGCTGAGGTACCCCATATACCCATAACCTGACCTTGGGTTGCTCTTCTCATATCTAGTACCACCAAGTACCCGGCCGCCTAGCGGTAGAAGAGAAAAGTGCAACAAGGCCAAACTTAGGGACAAATCAATGGATCTTTAGATCTCTAAATTCTAAGAGTCTAGACGAGCGTGAGTCTAGAAGATCTATTTGGTTCATAGTGTAAAATTGTGTGGTATTTTATTAAAATAAAAGGATACTAAGAACTTAGGTAAAATCCAGCATGTAAAAAATCAATGGTTCCCGGGATTGATCTTTATTTATATTATCCATGTCTCCATGTTTTATTTTTGCTGAGAAATCACTTTGAAAAACAACTCCCTAGCATTTATAGCCGCCGCCATCTTGAATAAGGGGAGATGATTCATATAGCGTTTACTTCCTGGAATCCATCTTCCCTTAGCTCAGGCATGCACGCAGGAGGGTGTGCTTAGATGAGAAAGCCCCTCCTCCCCTCCTAAAGACTCCTGGGGTGTATGACATAATTTGCCTAGGCCTAGAGATCAGGAAGTAACTGAAGAAATTGTTTAAAACAATTATATATTATAATAGAATACTTTCCTATCTATTTACTAATGATAGCAGCATAAGGATTAAAGTTTTTTTTATTTTTTATTTAAATAACAAACATATCACACAGAGTGGCCCCAATCATTGTCTTCTGGGGTCCCCCAACGGTGCTCGCGGCTACTTCCTGCATCGGTAAACCCCCTAGGAGAAGCGCTCTCCCAAGGGGTTAGCGTGCGGGCGCGCTCCTGAGTCCAGCATTTGCATCCATAGACACCTAATGCTGGACTCGGCCCTGCCCCCCTGATGCCCGCGTCATTGGATTTGATTGACAGCAGCGGGAGCCAATGGTTGCGCTGCTGTCAATCTATCCAATCAAGAGCCAAGAACCCCGGCCAGGGAGGTAGAGTGTGTCTCCGCCGAGGGAACAAACGAGCTCAGGTGAGTAAAACGGGGGGATGGGGGGCTGCTCAGTGAGTTAAGTTTTTTCACCCTAATGCATAGGATGCATTAAGGTGAAAAAACACGAGGGTTTACAACCCCTTTAAACGTAGTCAATGTTGACTGAGAGAATGAAGTTCCCCTTTAAATCAGCTAAATAGATTCCAGGTGTATCAAACCTGTGTAAAGTCCTACAGCTTGTTTTCTATAGAAAGCTGCCAACGCCTAAATATAAAAAGCTTTTCCCCTGCTAGCATGCTGTAAAGTCGAATGCTTGCTCTCTGAGTGGAAGCAGTGGTCTCTCTCATAGGCATGCACACAGGGTGTGCCAGATGTGCCTGGGCACACTCTAATCAACCCATGGGCATTATCACTCTGTGTACCAGCAGGAAGATAGGAAAGATCTCCCTCTTACAGGCTCTGCCAGAGTGCTTACACACTTCTCCTTCACTGTGTCGGCTGGGAGATCAATATGCCGGGCCAAATACATGTACACATGGTTTTTGAGCTTCAAGGGGGGTACTTATTTCAGATGATTGCAAAATGAGCAAAAATTGTGACCAAGTAGTGGTAAAAGCAAATTCTAGGATGCATTACTAGAGGGATCACCAACAGGAGGAAGGAGGTTCTGATTCCCCTATATAGATCTTTAGTAAGACCTCATTTAGAATATTGTGTCCAGTTCTGGAGACCTCACTTACAGAAAGACATTGATAAGATAGAACAAGTCCAGAGATGGGGTAACAAAAATGGTGAAAGGTGTGGAGGATAAAACATATCGAGAGCGGCTTCAGGAATTTAATATGTTCAGTCTGAAGGAAAGAAGGGAAAGGGGGGACATGATGGAAACCTATAATTACATCACGGGGGTGTTTTTTCAATATGAAACCAAAATCTAGAACACGGGGACAAGACCTCAAACTAACTGAAGGGAAGTTCAAAACTAATCTTAAAAAGTATTATTTTACTGAAAGGGTGGTTGGTGTTTGGAATAAACTACCAGCAGAGGTAGTGAGACAGTCAACAGTAAGGCCCCTTTCACACTGGGGCGGTGAGCCGCGGTGACGGTAAAGCAGCGCTATATTTAGCGCTGCTTTACCGTCGTTTTCACCGCGGTTTTCGGCCGCTCGCGGTGCGGTTTTACCCCCCGCGAGCGGCCGAAAAAGGGTTAAACACCCCCCGCAGAGCGCCGCCGTAGCCGCGGTATTGCCGCGGTAACCGCGGTATTGCCGCGGTTTTACCGCGGTCTCCCATTGTAATCAATGGGAAGGAGCGGTATAGGAGCGGTGAACACACCGCTCCTATCCCGCTCCAAAGATGCTGCTAGCAGGACTTTTTTTGTCATCCTGCTAGCGCACCGCTCCAGTGTGAAAGCCCGCCGGCTTTCACACTGGAGTTAAAGGGGCAGGATTTTTTCATGCGGTGAACAGGCGCTATTTTTAGCGCTGCACCACATGAAAAACGCCCCGGTGTGAAAGGGGCCTTAATGGCTTAAAACGTGCTTGGGATAAACATAGATCTATAGTCAGACAACGGGGATAACAAAACAAAAAAACAAAACAAAAAAACAAACAAAAAATGGGCAGACTTGATGGAATACTCAGTCTTTTTCTGCCATCACTTGTGTATGTTTTTATAGGCTGGTCACACCCATGATCTCTCTGCAGAGATCTGACTTATAGCTCTGAAATTAGCTCCCTGCTGGTTGCAGAGCTATATGTATAACTTAGCAGGGGATGTGTTGGACCTTTTCAGAGAGACCACTGCTTCCACAAAGAGAGCAAGTGTCCTTCTCTACAGCATGCTGACAGGAGACAGATTATTCTACTTAGATTCCATCTGCTGTTAAAGGGGAAAAAATGCAAGACTTTGAACAGCTTTTGAATAGAATGTGAAAGGGTTAGAATCCCTGTCAGGTCTTTATTGCTGGTGACCATTGTCTCCAGTACAGAAAATGAATAGCAATCCAAAATTTTGAGTTGTCACAGGAACGGGAGGTGAGGGTAAATCTTCCAATGAAGAAACATATTTTGGTGCCACCTGTTTATAAAGGGATATCTCCTAACTTTTAAGAGATCTGTTCTTACTCTCTGATGTGTCTCTGGGACAGGAAGTGAAGGGAAATCACTCTGATGGGTCATAGACAGAAAGTATAAATGACCTGAAATACGCATACCACCATCTATGTGTACTAGATGTAAATAGGTTTGTTGTTAGTGTAGGTAAACATGTGTTTGGCTCAAGGCCAAACCTGAGCTGGGAATCTAGGTCAGGGTTCAGTGATTCAGGGCTGGGTAACGCACCCTTGCAGCTTTTCTGGTGACTCCCCCTATTTTCTGGAACATTGGAGAATGTTCTAGACATAGTGGGTGGAAACTAGGAGGAGCTGCTTGGAATATTTATTATTGGTTTTATTATGAGGGCCTCAGCCAATCCCAAGTAAAGGGCTGGCATCTCATAAATGAGTCATGCCAGGGAGGGGCAGTCGTGTGGAAGATGGAGATGGAGTGCTGAGGAGGCTGTTGATGGACCTTGAGGGTGCCCCCTAGTCTGGGGGAGGGGGTGACCTTAGGCCTAGGCTCAGGTGCT
The DNA here is from genome assembly GCA_028564925.1 of Lithobates sylvaticus. Lineage (NCBI taxonomy): Eukaryota > Metazoa > Chordata > Amphibia > Anura > Ranidae > Lithobates > Lithobates sylvaticus. Next base: position 39,476,433 of record CM053031.1, read on the forward strand.
TGAAGGGACCTGCCAAAACACATGGAGGAAGCCCTTCCTGGAGGCACGGGAGCAAATAGAGAGGACAGCAGGAGCAGGTCAGCACGTCTGGGAGATCCCCTGAGAGTCACCTGGGTGGGCTGGTGAGTGTCAGTCTGGAAAACTGTGGTGGAGAAGTTAGCCTGGAGGGCTAGTGAAAGGGGCAGCTGCAGCCAGGCGGGTTAGCAGTGCCTGAAGAGGTGGTGCTGAGATCAGCAGCCACAGGAGTGATGCAAGCTGGACACTGAAATTATGCTACACAACTAAGAGGCCTGCCTGTAATGGGCCACTGCTTTAATCTGACTGAGTGACTGTCCGATATTCAGTGTTCCAGCTTGGTTCTGCAAGCAAGTGAGTGTTGGAGGAAGAAGTGGGGCTGTATATAGAGACTGTTTATAGGCAGGGTTGTCCCTGAAGTTTGTTGTTGAAGTCAAATGGGCTTCCCATAATCTCCCTCTCCAAGTTTTTACCCTCAATAAAACCAAAAATACAAAGCTATGGACTGCTCTCTGACATAAATGTGCCTGTGAAGATTCGGTGTGACTGGCTGTGTAGCGTGGGGAATCCCAGTTTACTTGCGGCTCCTTAGGAGGTGTGCTACAGACGTTTGAAATATCATTAACATTTGTTTTGGGTTGATGAAGGAACACTGTTGGTTTATGGTGATTGTTAAAGTCTTTCATGTATCCTGGGCTTTACTCCTAGTTGTTTTTTTTTTTTTTTCCAGAATCTTTTCACTTGTACGTGTAATGCAAACAAAACATGAACAAAAAAATGATAATGGGACGCAAATGTTATTTCCCCCAAAGTGAGTTCTTTACTTGGCCCTAACAAATGTATTAGCCTCGAGGCTAGTCTTAGCATTAGTCCTCATTCTAACTCCATGCCAAAGCCCAACCCTAGCCCAAGCCAAAAGTTAAAGTAGATTTAAACTCAATCAGCAACATTGCATACAAGTTTTATTATGTTGATTTAGCTCCAAAAGGTGTTTTCAATCTTCTTAAATCTGCAGTTTTCATTTAAATAATACCTGGTGATACTTCTAAAACCTAAGAGCAGGCCTTCATTCCCTTTGTCTTCTCTAAACAGTATTGCCCCCCCCCCCCCCCCTATTTTTAAGAAATCATATTTTTTTGAGAGGGATACCTTTTTTTGCGGGTGAGCACAGCCTGCACTTTTACTTTTATCCCCTAGGCAAAAATGGTGGACCCAGCTGCCCTAAGCCTCATGAGGTCCTCAATGTCATATATTCCAGGAGGCATCAGGGCAATCTAGAGCACACTGTGCATGTGTAGCCATTGATTGGAAGACACAGCCACAACACAAGGATGTAAGTAAATATAATGGCATGACCGGGGGAATGTTGCAATTGTCAATGGATTACTGCCGGAAATGTGGGTATGTGTTTTGAGGACATTCCAGGAAACCAGGTAGAAGAGGAAAGAAAATAACTAACATGGAGGGGGGTGGTCAAGTTTCTCTATAAGGTTCTTGTTCATACACTAACTGTTATGGGATGACAACTGTCTCCTGATAATACTCCTTCAGTGTCATTCTTTCACATGCATCCCAGGTAAAGAATACCACCAGTTGCACCAACACATTGTGCAGGCATGGTCCCTTTGTAAAGTGGCTGACATGGCCCTCACTGAAAGACGGATACCAGCATTAACTAACAGGTTGCAGAGCACCACAGTTTGCTTAACCCCCAACCAGCTTCAGTCCCATGCATGGATGGCGGCCCTGGACCTACTCTTTTTACGTCCAGAGCACTCTCTTGCATAGGCCTATTTTTTTCTTGTGGTTCAGATTGGAGCGCCCAAAGTCCAGCCATCCACTTGGGGTCCATAGGACACAAGGGCTTAAGCAACTGAAGCATGTTATCTCAGTGGCATCATCTCTCACCATCAGGAGGGTGACTCTGTTCCCCTAATCAACACCAACTCTGTTGCTAACCAGGTTCGCACCAAAGACAGCTACATGACTTTACACATCCTACTCCACAGTCATTGGCTGTAATATTCACATGGAGGCTTGTAATAAACAGCAAACGTTGCTTGAGTCATGAAGTATAGTAGAACAGTCCAGTCCTGGCATAGAATTGTCCAAATATTTGTTTAGAATAGACATTCAGACATGGGGTCACCTGTGTCTTTAAGTGGGTGTATTCTATCCTTCCTCTCTCACCCCCAGGGCTGCACACTCTCTTAGAAGTTCAGTTCTTCCGGTGGGGAGAACAAGGGAACACAACAAGATGCTGCCCCTTTTCCTCTGCACGGTCCATTCCCAGCCTCTCTCCCTTTTTTAGTGCCTCTCACCAGCCCTTTTCCCCTAAAAGGGGAGGAAATGACAACCAAAAACAGGCCTACTTTCTCTTTCTATCTCCTGGCTAGAATGAGCACTGAGCCACAGCTCCACCCACCTTAAATATGGATACCAACAAAGCACTCCATCAGTAGACATGGGAACTGCCAAAAAATTCGTTTCGTTTCGTCCCGTTTCGTATATAAAAAAATTCGTAATTCGTAATTCGTGTACGAAATTCCGTTCGAATTCGTACGAAATACGAAATTCGGACGAATCGTAATTTTTTTTACGAATCGTTACGAATCGTTACGAATCGTTACGAATCGTTAACGCGGCTAATGAATTGTTGGTTCTCATAACACAGAGAACAATTCGAATCCAACTTCAAATATCGAATTTCAATTTCAAGTTACGAATCGTTACGAATCGTTATGAATAGTTACGAATCGTTACGAATCGTTATGAATAGTTACGAATCGTTAGTAAATCCAACTACCAATATCGAATTTCAACTAATTTGAACGAAATTATTATAGCAGATATACGAATGAATTCGAATGACAAAGTGTCATTTTTGCAGAAAAAAAAAAAGCGTAGGGGTCCCCCCAAATTCAATAACCAGGCCCTTCAGGTCTGGTATGGATATTAAGGGGGACCCCAGCCAAAAAAAAAAAAAAAATGGCGTGGGGTCCCCCCCAAATATCCATACCAGACCCTTCAGGTCTGGGATGGATTTTAAGGGGAACCCCGGCCAAAAAAAAAAAAAAAAAATGGCGTGGGGTCCCCCTCAAAATCCATACCAGACCCTTTATCCGAGCACGCAACCTGGCAGGCCGCAGGAAAGGAGGGGGGGACGAGAGCGCCCCCCCCCCCCCCCTCCCGCCTGAACCGTACCAGGCCACATGCCCACAACATTGGGAGGGTGCTTTGGGGTCCCCCCCAAAGCACCTTGTCCCCATGTTGATGAGGACAAGGGCCTCATCCCCACAACCCTGGCCGGTGGTTGTGGGGGTCTGCGGGCGGGGGGCTTATCGGAATCTGGAAGCCCCCTTTAACAAGGGGACCCCCAGATCCCGGCCCCCCCCTGTGTGAAATGGTAAGGGGGTACAAAAGTACCCCTACCATTTCACCAAAAAAGTGTCAAAAATTGTAAAAATGACAGGAGACGGTCTTTGACAATTCCTTTATTAAAATCTTCTTTCTTCTTTCTTCTGGTCTTCCTTTCTTCATCTTCTCCTTCCGTCATCTTCTCCTTCCGGCATCTTCTTCCATCTTCTTCTTCCTTCGATTCGCTTCTTCTTCCTCCGGTCTTCTCGTCCTTCTCGTCCGGCGTCGTCCTTCTCGTCCGGCATCGTCGTCTCTTCTCGCAGGCCGCTCCTCGCAATGGGAGGCTCCCGCTCTGTGAGGCTCCGCTCCGGGTGACAGGTCTTTTATAACGAAGGCACCTGGTGACCCCGCCCCCTCTGACGCACGGGACGTCATGTGGAATTCCCTATGGCTTTCCCCATGACGTCAGAGGGGGGGCGGGGTCACCAGGTGCCTTCGTTATACAAGACCTGTCACCCGGAGCGGAGCCTCACAGAGCGGGAGCCTCCCATTGCGAGGAGCGGCCTGCGAGAAGAGACGACGATGCCGGACGAGAAGGACGACGCCGGACGAGAAGGACGAGAAGACCGGAGGAAGAAGAAGCGAATCGAAGGAAGAAGAAGATGGAAGAAGATGCCGGAAGGAGAAGATGAAGAAAGGAAGACCAGAAGAAAGAAGAAAAGATTTTAATAAAGGAATTGTCAAAGACCGTCTCCTGTCATTTTTACCATTTTTGACACTTTTTTGGTGAAATGGTAGGGGTACTTTTGTACCCCCTTACCATTTCACACAGGGGGGGGGGGCCGGGATCTGGGGGTCCCCTTGTTAAAGGGGGCTTCCAGATTCCGATAAGCCCCCCGCCCGCAGACCCCCACAACCACCGGCCAGGGTTGTGGGGATGAGGCCCTTGTCCTCATCAACATGGGGACAAGGTGCTTTGGGGGGGGACCCCAAAGCACCCTCCCAATGTTGAGGGCATGTGGCCTGGTACGGTTCAGGCGGGAGGGGGGGCCGCTCTCGTCCCCCCCTCCTTTCCTGCGGCCTGCCAGGTTGCGTGCTCGGATAAGGGTCTGGTATGGATTTTATGGGGGACCCCACGCCATTTTTTTGGGCTAGGGTTCCCCTTAAAATCCATCCCAGACCTCAAGGGTCTGGTATGGATTTTGAGGGGGACCCTACGCCATTTTTTTTTTTTTTTTGGCTGGGGTCCCCCTTAATATCCATCCCAGACCTGAAGGGCCTGGTTATTGAATTTGGGGGGACCCCTACGCTTTTTTTTATCAATGACTTCAATGAATGACAGTTCTCTGTATTACGGATCCAACAATTCATTTGCCGGCAAATAGCTGCGAGTGATTTTAAATAGCTTTTTTTTTCCTGCAAAAATGACACATTGTACAGAGACAGTTCTCTATATTAGATATACTGAATCTCGAAGCATTCGAAGCATTCGTTATATCCGCTATTATAATTTCTTTCATATTAGTTGAAATTACATATTTGTTAGTTGTTGTATTCGAATTGTTCTCTGTATTACGGGAATCGGCAATTAGCCGCGAGTGATTTTAAATGTCTTTTTTTCCTGCAAAAATGACACATTGTACAGAGAGAGTTCTAAACACGGGAAACATGATCCCCTTCTATATACTATATACTCTATAGTATGTCTATGAATGGGGTCATGTTTCCCGTGTTTAGAACTCTCTCTGTACAATGTGTCATTTTTGCAGGAAAAAAAGACATTTAAAATCACTCGCGGCTAATTGCCGATTCCCGTAATACAGAGAACAATTCGAATGTTGTATTGTAACTAACAAATATCTAATTTCAACTAATATGAAAGAAATTATAATAGCGGATATAACGAATGCTTCGAATGATTCGAGATTCAGTATATCTAATATAGGGAACTGTTCCTGCAGTGTCATTTTTGCAGGAAAAAAAAACTATTTAAAATCGAGTCGCAGCTATTTGCCGGCAAATGAATTGTTGGATCCGTAATACAGAGAACAGTCATTCATTGAAGTCATTGATAAAAAAATGTGTAGGGGTCCCCCTAAATTCAATAACCAGGCCCTTCAGGTCTGGGATGGATATTAAGGGGGACCCCCAGCCAAAAAAAAAAAAAATGGCGTAGGGTCCCCCTCAAAATCCATACCAGACCCTTGAGGTCTGGGATGGATTTTAAGGGGAACCCTAGCCAAAAAAAATGGCGTGGGGTCCCCCATAAAATCCATACCAGACCCTTATCCGAGCACGCAACCTGGCAGGCCGCAGGAAAGGAGGGGGGGACGAGAGCGGCCCCCCCTCCCGCCTGAACCGTACCAGGCCACATACCCTCAACATTGGGAGGGTGCTTTGGGGTCCCCCCCAAAGCACCTTGTCCCCATGTTGATGAGGACAAGGGCCTCATCCCCACAACCGTGCCCGGTGGTTGTGGGGGTCTGCGGGCGGGGGGCTTATCGGAATCTGGAAGCCCCCTTTAACAAGGGGACCCCCAGATCCCGGCCCCCCCCTGTGTGAAATGGTAAGGGGGTACAAAAGTACCCCTACCATTTCACCAAAAAAGTGTCAAAAATTGTAAAAATGACAGGAGACGGTCTTTGACAATTCCTTTATTAAAATCTTCTTTCTTCTTTCTTCTGGTCTTCCTTTCTTCATCTTCTCCTTCCGTCATCTTCTCCTTCCGTCATCTTCTTTCATCTTCTTCCATCTTCTTCCATCTTCTTCTTCCTTCGATTCGCTTCTTCTTCCTCCGGTCTTCTCGTCCTTCTCGTCCGGCGTCGTCCTTCTCGTCCGGCATCGTCGTCTCTTCTCGCAGGCCGCTCCTCGCAATGGGAGGCTCCCGCTCTGTGAGGCTTCGCTCCGGGTGACAGGTCTTGTATAACGAAGGCACCTGGTGACCCCGCCCCCCCCTCTGACATCATGGGGAAAGCCATAGGGAATTCCACATGACGTCCCCGTGCGTCAGAGGGGGCGGGGTCACCAGGTGCCTTCGTTATAAAAGACCTGTCACCCGGAGCGGAGCCTCACAGAGCGGGAGCCTCCCATTGCGAGGAGCGGCCTGCGAGAAGAGACGACGATGCCGGACGAGAAGGACGACGCCGGACGAGAAGGACGAGAAGACCGGAGGAAGAAGAAGCGAATCGAAGGAAGAAGAAGATGGAAGAAGATGGAAGAAGATGCCGGAAGGAGAAGATGAAGAAAGGAAGACCAGAAGAAAGAAGAAAGAAGATTTTAATAAAGGAATTGTCAAAGACCGTCTCCTGTCATTTTTACCATTTTTGCTACTTTTTTGGTGAAATGGTAGGGGTACTTTTGTACCCCCTTACCATTTCACACAGGGGGGGGGCGGGATCTGGGGGTCCCCTTGTTAAAGGGGGCTTCCAGATTCCGATAAGCCCCCCGCCCGCAGACCCCCACAACCACCGGCCAGGGTTGTGGGGATGAGGCCCTTGTCCTCATCAACATGGGGACAAGGTGCTTTGGGGGGGACCCCAAAGCACCCTCCCAATGTTGAGGGTATGTGGCCTGGTACGGTTCAGGCAGGAGGGGGGGCTGCTCTCGTCCCCCCCTCCTTTCCTGCGGCCTGCCAGGTTGTGTGCTCGGATAAAGGGTCTGGTATGGATTTTGAGGGGGACCCCCACGCCATTTTTTTTTTTTTTTTTGGCCGGGGTTCCCTTAAAATCCATCCCAGACCTGAAGGGTCTGGTATGGATATTTGGGGGGGACCCTCCGCCATTTTTTTTTTTTTTTTTTGGCTGGGGTCCCCCTTAATATCCATACCAGACCTGAAGGGCCTGGTTATTGAATTTGGGGGGACCCCTACGCTTTTTTTTTTTTTTTTATATCAATGAATGACTGTTTTTTAAATAGCTTTTTTTTCTGCAAAAATGACACTTTGTCATTCGAATTCATTCGAATGCATTCGAATTCATTCGAATGCATTCGAATTCATTCGTTATATCTGCTATAATAATTTCGTTTGAATTAGTTGAAATTTGATATTGGTAGTTGGATTCAAATAATTTGGAGCTGAAATTCGTAAACGGAATTTTTCCTGCAAAAATGACACTTTGTCATTCGAATTCATTCGAATCCATTCGAATTCATTCGAATTCATTCGAATCATTCGGCGACGAAATTCGTAAACGGAATTTCGTATTCCGTACGGAATTCGTAAAAAAAAAATTCGTACTACAGATTCGTAAATTCGGACGAATTTCGAAAAATTCGTACGAATTACGAATTCGTACGAAACGAATCGCACATGTCTATCCATCAGTGGGAGCAGCAACCCTTAAGGGGACCTCTACCCAACCCCACCTGCCTACACCCATAGCTCCCAACTGTCCCTGATTTTGAGGAACTGTCCCTGATTTGGAGCAATGTCCCTCTGTAGCTCATTCCTCCTCATTTGGCCCTCATTTTGGTCTGATCTATAGAGTTGTATATAAAATGCACTTTTTATCTATCAAAAAGGGTTTTCCAGTGCTAAATCTTTCATCTGATTTCTAAATTGCTGCATTTGTGAATTCCAAAAGCCAATATAAAGGAATAGCAGTGGTATAAAAAGCACTTGTGGGTTTACCAATCTTGTTTTTTTTTTTGTACAATTCTCCTTTAAGGTGGTGTGGCAAGGGGTGTGTCCTATGCCTGCATACATTTTCTGATAGGTGTCCCTCATTCCCAAGTTGGGAAGTATGCCTACACCTTGTCTTTATGAAGAGGCCAGTCAACAAAAATGCTATGCAGTCAAGGATGGAGCAACAGAAAGTAGTTAATACAGACAGAATTAGATCAGCATCAATGAAATGCACTGAAGGACAAAAAAGAGTATAATAGTAATTAATAGGAAAACAAATAAACATTGCAATTTTTATTATGACACACTGTGCCTTAACAAACTAAATGTTGTGCAGTTAAAGTGGAACTTCACCCAAAAAGGGAAGCTCTGTTTGTTTGCATCCTCCCCCTCCTCTTTAACACTTGCCACCTTTTAACAATTGGGGCGGAAGTTCACCCCCTCTCTTCCCCTACAGCCTTCTGGGACACATCACAGGTCCCAGAAGACTGTGGGACCATTCACAAAGCACAGTGTTGCTCACGCATGATGCTCCACTGCCAGTTTCCTTTTGTTAAGGTTCTGGTGCCTGGACCTGAAGCCAATTGAAGAATTGGTGAGGACAGCGCTGGATCCCTGGACAGGTATGTGTCCTTATATTAAAAGTCAGCAGCTACAGTATTTGTAGCTTTTTAATTTTAGGGAGGCTGGAACTCCTCTGTTATGCCGCGTACACACTTTACGTCGGATATTCCGATCGTGTGTGGGATAATCCGATCGTTTTTCAAAAAAAAATTCAGACGGACCTAGAAATAGAACAAGCTTTAAATCTTTCCGACGGAATCAATTTCTATCGGGAAAAACGTTCGTCTGTACGCTGGTCCGACGGACCAAATACAACGCAAGGGCAGCTATTGGCTACTGGCTATTAAACTTCCTTTTCTAGTCCCGTCGTACGTCATCGTGTTCGAAACAAACGGACTTTGGTCAGATCCTGTGTGGGCAAGTCCGTTCGGTCGGACCATCTGAGTTTATTCTGATGGAAAGTCCGGTCGTGTGTACGCAGCATAAGGCTTCCTAAAAAAAAGGTAATGTAAAGCCGGCATACCTTCACAAAACAGATCGCAATTGACTTTCAAGTGATGTCACAAATGCTTGGTGCTGGGGAGGGTTCTCAAGTACCATTTTGAAACAGTCCTTGTGGAACAGGTTAAACCATACCTGGACCAAATATATGCACCTGCAACAATCTCTACTCTGAAAGTAGACTGGTCAAGGCTAATTTGCTTGGCTTGACTTGGAACAATTTTATCTTATTAAACAACCTGAAAAAAAATAAAAATCAATTAAAAAAATCATCTTAAATTTTTTTTTTTTTATGAAATAATTGGACGTGTGAAATCATTAGTTTTAGTGAAGCCTCACACAGCGAGAAGCGTTAACAATCTCAGGATATATTTTAACGAAACTACCCATTGAAATAATTTAATAATAGCGAGAATGCCAACGTGATTAATTGTTGCAGAGTAAAATTTACAATAAACCTGTCTTGATCGGTTCCTCAGCGACGCAGTGTTACTGTCTGTGCAGTTGTTTAACAAGAATTTAATTGGAAAGATAAGTGAATGCACATTTAAAAGTATTGTTAATTTGCTTTATAATCACCCCATCCTTCAAAGTATTGACAGCGCCAGGCAAAAAAAAAAACCTTTTTACTTTTCCACGTATTATTTTCCATATGTGCATCATAAATTACTGAGTTTTAATTGGAAGATTTATGGATTCTATCAGAGGGGAAAAATAGTAACAACTCCAAGTCTTTTCTCCAATTGAAAATATGTTACTTACATGTGAGACAGAGTATACCAGTGTGTGTGTGTGGTCTTTGGATATATATACTTTTTAATTGTAGCCGTGCATTGGGTATTGACACCTAAATAAGGGTTAGTTTCCTTAGGAAAACATAAAAAGACACGTTTGGCGTTTGTGACTGCAATTTCAAAAGATCCAACATTTTTCCCATTTTTTGAAGTGATGGGCTTGCTTCATTTGTGACTGTGACTCCTACTAATGACTAGGGATGTGCAAATCAGTCAGTGAAATGGAATGGATAAAAGAGTGAACTCTTTAAAAATCCACTCAACCTTTGATTTCTATGTCAGTCTGGACGATCTGCGTAGACTCCATTACAGCTTATGTGGTAAAGAAATTCATCCTCCCCGCTTTTCGAATGGTGGCCATGCAAATCAAGGAGATTGGTATTCAATTGCTGTGTGTACAGTCCCGTTTACTCTTACATTCGAAGTTCTAATTAGTTACTGACACAGGCAAATTGGCTTTACAGTGATCTATGAGATAATTGTGCAGTATATATGTGTATGTTTGCTCTATGTGTGTGCTTATACAGTATACAGTTGGGCTCAAAAGTTTGCATACCCTGTCAGAAATTGTGAAATTTTGGCACTAATATTGAAAATACGACTGATCATGCCAAAAACCGTAAAAAAAACTTTATTTAAGGATAGCAATCACATGAAGCCATTAATTATCAAATAGTTTTTTGGACCCTTTTTAAGTCATAATGATAACAGAAATCAGCCAAATGGCCCTAATCAAAAGTTTACACACCCTGGATTGTTTGGCCTTGGTACAGACACAGATGGTGGCACACACAGGTTATAATGGCAATTAAAGGTTCATTTCCTACATTTGTGGCTTTTAAAATCACAATTAGTGTCTGTATATAAATAGTCAATGAGTTTGTTAGCTCTCACATGGATGCACTAAGCAGGCTAGACACCGAGCCATGAGGAGGTAGAAAAGAACAGTCAAAAGAACTGAGTAACAAGGTAATGAAACTTTTTCAAAGATGTAAAACAGTTGTCATCAACCCTGTCCCCAGGGCCCACTAACAGGCCAGGTTTGCAAGATAACTGAAATACATCGCAAGGTGATATAATTTGCTGCTCAGTGATTGCAGTATTCTAGTCTGCATATCCCCAAGGTAATACATAAAACCTGGCCTGTTAGTGGGCCCTGATGACAGAGTGGATGACCACTGATGTAAAAGATATGCAAAGCCTTAAATAAGCCATTTAGTACTGTTTAATCACTTATTAAGAAGTGGAAAATTAGGGGCTCTTTTGATACCAAGCCAAGGTCGGGTAGACCAAAAAGGCCACAACTGGCTCAGGATACATAGAAAACCCCACAGGTAACCACAGGAGAAATACAGGTTGCTCTGGAAAAAGACGGTGTGGTTGTTTTTAAGGAGCACAATTCAACGATACTTGAACGAAAAAGAGCTGCATGGTTGAGCTGCCAGATGGAGCCAAAAACAGGACAATGTTAGAAGAAAACCTGTTAGAGTCTGAAAAAGACTTGAGACTGGGGCAGAGGTTCACCTTCCAGCAGGACAATGACCCTAAACATACAGCCAGAGCTACAAAGGGATAGTTTAGATCAAAGTATATTCATGTGTTATAATGGCGCAGTCAAAGTCCAGACCTAAATCCAATTGAGAATCTGTGGCAAGACTTGAAACAGGTGCTCTCCATCCAATCTGACAAAGCTTAAACTATTTTTCAAAGAAGAACGGGTAAAAATTTACTTGGGGGGCTGACTACAAATATACGCCACACTTTTCAGATATTTATTTGTAAAAAAAAATTGAAAATCATTTTACATTTTTCTTCCACTTCACAATTATGTGCCACTTTGTGTTGGTCTATCACATAAAAGCCCAATAAAATACATGTACATTTTTGGTTGTAACATGAAAAATTTGGAAAATCCCATGGGGTATGAATACTTTTTCAAGGCTTTTTTAACTAAAAAAAGATCATTACACGTTTATATTTTTTTGGGAGTTAACATATATTTATCTCAATTTAATTGAATAAATGCAAAAATATATTTAATCAATGCAATATTTTATTTATTAATAGAAAATATAATTTTATTAAAAGTTACAAGTAAATAAAAAATTCTTATCAAATGTAAAAAAATGTTAATGATACCATTTAGGACAACTGAACACTGACACTAGGAGGATCTATAATGTTTTTTATCATTTCAATTTTTTTATTGAATTTTAGGTATACATAACCAAAAACATAAAAAGGTAGCAGTTGTATAAAACCGTACATACATACTTTGAGTATAATGATATTTGTGAGTAAGGTGCATTGTACATGACTGTTAGAATAGTAATCAACAGAATAGCAAGATAACAAGAGGAAAGTATCCTATACATTCAAATACCAGTAGGTAGGTTTCTCCACGGGCATCACGGCGGCTTCCGTTTCCTCCCTCCTCCTCGGAGGCCAATTGGGACTCTTCTCTTTTCAGCCAATCGGAGAACGGGTTTCAGACCTGCTTCTGATTGGCCGGATTGAGGATTAGTGTTTCAATAGCAAATATTAATTTGCTGTTGTAACACCTGGGTGGTGGTTATTTTCACTTTTTTAAAAGCATTGTGCAGTTTTAAAAGTTTACTAGGTATTAGTGTAATGTAGTTATATTCTCTTTGTAGTTTGTTTGCCTAACCTAGTAGTGATGGGCAAGACTTCCAGTACATGCCCTGTTACCCCCATCTGTGTTGCATCACAAATGTGTAAGTGCTAATGCAATGAAGCATATCCTCTCTCCGCATGACTAAGCTCCCTATGTTCCTGTGAATTAATATACGGCTTTCACCAGCACCTGTGCTTGATAGAAACACCCAGGCATTGTGGGATATGAAGTTTCTTCACAGGAAGTGTCAGGTCTCACATTACAGACAAAGGTCATATTTGCAGTGCCATGCCGAATGCCTCATGTTGTAACACAAATTGAGGACATGCTAACACAGGAATATAAAGTTTTTCTCTTCCTTAGGCTGTGTATACAGGGCATGAAATCTCTGAACAGGCAGGGAGGGAGATAGAGTGGGAGGAGTCACTGCTCTGACTCAGTTATTTGTAAAAAAAAAAAAGTTCAGCTTGAGCTATTGAGGCATGTAAATCCCAGGCTTTATAACAGAGCAATTTAGACTAGATAGTTACCTATTTTTTTAATTATTATTCATGACCATAATCAAGAAAATTTAGACAGAGCCACTATATATTCTCTTTAAGGGAGCCAAAAGAATGATACATTTACACAAGAGGTTCCACAACAACAGCATACGGATTCTTGTGAATCCCTGAGCAATTGTTTACTTACACTAGATGGCCCAGAACAATGCCACATTGGAACTTGAGAACTCTGGACCATGGCATATTTATATAACAAAATAATGGAAGTCAGATGTTCACCTATGGCATCTCAGAAAAATTGCATTTTGGCTCAAGGTGATATAGGATAATAGCAACATGACTCCTCGGGAGCCCAGAACAATGGACCAGGGTTGTTTATTGTCTGTGAAGCTTCTCATTTATCCAGGCCATCATAAGGCTAGTAGTAGTTAGTAACGATTCAACTAGTTTTGTTCTGTAATGCTAAGTACATTTCACCACTCATCTAACCAGCCAACTTGGTTGAGTAGCAAGATTTTTTAAAAAAAAATGCCATTCCTGCACTTCTCTTTTAATATAAATTAGTATTAAACATATTTAAAAAATGTAATTTCTAATACCTGTTAAGTTAAAAAAAAAATAAAAAAAAAGAGTCTTGGATGCAGATATCGGAACGAAATGAAAGCTAGGGTCGATGATCTTTGACATCTACACCATATTAATGTACAAACATACACATTTGATGTTCAATTACAGGGAGCTGTAAAAAAAAAATTGATACTTATAATTGAATTTAAATTTCTCTTCTGAATTATTTTAGTCATGTGACTGGCACAGCACCAATCAGGGCAGACCAGACACAGAGTCACACTGTAGAGAGCATACATCAGCAGAGTAATAGAAGCCCCTCCCGAGGATCTTTCTCTGCAGATGCCAAAGAACAGGGAGAGATCATGTGACCACACAGAATGATGCAAGGATAAGGTACTTAGAGGTATTAAAAAAAAAAAAAAAATATATATATATATATATACACAGCCAGATAAGCCTGATGAAGAGCAGTGATGCTCACAACTGTACAGTGGCTTGTATATTTGTACATTTTCTAACCTGAACAAGTAAAAGGATTGCATTGGAGTATGTGTCCCATCTTTTTTTCTTTGACTGTGTATATTGTAATGGAAATTTGTAAGTTCTGTATATAATTGTATTCTATTTTGTATGTATTGCACACGGCCCTCACTGTGCACACGGCACTAATAATGTTTTCAGTACATGTTTACATTCTTTCGAGTCCTGATTAGAATTAGCCTGCCTATGATACGCCCCTTGTTACCATAAACGTACAATTGTAATATTAATGTGATACCTACGTAATCATGTGTATAAAAACCTTCAATTGCGTCATATTAAAGCAGAACGGTTATTTGGAAAGATGCTGAGTGTATCTTTTGTGTCTGTTCCCTACTGCAGTAGTTATTAATTTGGAACCACTAATCAATATGAGGATAGGAAATGCCTATCTATAAATACTTCCAGGACAATATATATATACTGTATATATATCTATAATACTGACATAAAATCACACAAGTAGGTTGGACTTGATGGACTTGTGTCTTTTTTCAACCTTGCCTACTATGTAACTATATATATATATATATATATATATATATATATATATATATATATATAGCATGATATATATCATTTTTGTGAATGAATTATGGCAATTAACACTTCTCTGTTTAGTATCACATTAAAAAGTATAACTGATGCATATATCCTTGGGCAAGTGTGCAAAGGCACAATTAGAGTAGCCATTTTTGCTTGATTTTTTTCTTTGGTCCATGTAACTATATATCAGCATTATGTAGCAACATTTCCAGGTGTAAAAAAAGTGAAATCACTTGGACCAGTGAATATTAAGGATGAGCCCGGTGTTCGATTCGAACCCATGTTCGAATCGAGCACCGGGTGTTCGCTCGCTCGGCGAGCCCAGAACTATTGGGGCCGCTCGCATAAAATTCGTGTGATGCGCGCGGCCCCGCAATGCATTGCGGCCCGCGCAGTGCAATGCTGGCTGATGATTGGCCAAGCATGCACTGTGACCCCGCATGCTTGGCCAATCACAGCGCCGGCAGCGAGGAGAGCCATAATTGGCTACAGGCAGGATGCCTGTAGCCAATTATAGCTCAGGGGCTTTAGTACACGCCCCACGGTATAAGAGGCCGCCGCGCCGGCGGCCTCGCATATTATGTTTCAGACAGTGTCAGCGTGTCAGTGTGCTGCTGACTGCTGACAACAATATGTGCTTTATTTCTGGGGATATGTGTGTGCATGCTGTTAGAACAGCATTGCAGTATCACATCTGGGGGGTGTCTATAGGTAGCCTGTGAAGGAGGGCAGGTTTCCTGTGCTTAGAACTTTCCCTGCAAAAAAGTGTCATTTTTGCAGGAAGAAAGCTATTTAAATCACTCGCGGCTAATGAATTGATGGCTCCTGTAACACAGAGAGCTGTCATTCATTAATAAAAAACAAAAAAAAAAAGCGTAGGGGTCCCCCCAAATTCAATAACCAGGCCCTTCAGGTCTGGGATGGATATTAAGGGGGATCCCAGCCAAAAAAAAAATGGCGTAGGGTCCCCCTCAAAATCCATACCAGACCCTTGAGGTCTGGTATGGATTTTAAGGGGAACCCTAGCCAAAAAAATGGCGTGGGGTCCCCCTCAAAATCCATACCAGACCCTTATCCGAGCACGCAACCTGGCAGGCCGCAGGAAAAGAGGGGGGGACGAGAGCGCCCCCCCCCTCTCGCCTGAACCGTACCAGGCCACATGCCCTCAACATTGGGAGGATGCTTTGGGGGTCTAAGACCCCTAAAGCACCTTGTCCCCATGTTGATGAGGACAAGGGCCTCTTCCCCACAACCCTGGCCGGTGGTTGTGGGGGTCTGCGGGCGGGGGGCTTATCGGAATCTGGAAGCCCCCTTTAACAAGGGGACCCCCAGATCCCGCCCCCCCCCCTGTGTGAAATGGTAAGGGGGTACAAAAGTACCCCTACCATTTCACCAAAAAAGTGGCAAAAATGGTAAAAATGACAGGAGACAGTCTTTGACAATTCCTTTATTAAAATCTTCTTTCTTCTTTCTTCATCCTTCGGTTTCTTCATCTTCTTCTCCTTCCTTCATCTTCTTCCATCTTCTTCTTCCATTTTCTTCTTCCTCCGATCCGCTTCTTCTTGCGCTGGTCTTCTCGTCCTTCTCGTCCGGCATCTTCTTCCGTCGGCGTCGGCGTCGGTGTCTCTGTCTCTTCTTGGGCCGCTCCGCGCAATGGGAGGCTCCCACTGTGTGAGGCTCCGCTCCGTCTGACAGGTCTTTTATAATGGAGGGCACCTGGTGACCCCCGCCCCCTCTGACGCACAGGGACGTCATGGGGAATTCCATGATGGCTTTCCCCATGACGTCAGAGGGGGGCGGGGTCACCAGGTGCCCTCCGTTTTAAAAGACCTGTCAGATGGAGCGGAGCCTCACACAGCGGGAGCCTCCCATTGCGCGGAGCGGCCCAAGAAGACACCGACACCGACGCCGACGCCGACGGAAGAAGATGCCGGACGAGAAGGACGAGAAGACCAGCGCAAGAAGAAGCGGATCGGAGGAAGAAGAAAATGGAAGAAGAAGATGGAAGAAGATGAAGGAAGGAGAAGATGAAGAATCCGAAGGATGAAGAAAGAAGAAAGAAGATTTTAATAAAGGAATTGTCAAAGACTGTCTCCTGTCATTTTTACCATTTTTGCCACTTTTTTGGTGAAATGGTAGGGGTACTTTTGTACCCCCTTACCATTTCACACAGGGGGGGGGGCGGGATCTGGGGGTCCCCTTGTTAAAGGGGGCTTCCAGATTCCGATAAGCCCCCCGCCCGCAGACCCCCACAACCACCGGCCAGGGTTGTGGGGAAGAGGCCCTTGTCCTCATCAACATGGGGACAAGGTGCTTTAGGGGTCTTAGACCCCAAAGCATCCTCCCAATGTTGAGGGCATGTGGCCTGGTACGGTTCAGGCGAGAGGGGGGGCCGCTCTCGTCCCCCCCTCTTTTCCTGCGGCCTGCCAGGTTGCGTGCTCGGATAAGGGTCTGGTATGGATTTTGAGGGGGACCCCACGCCATTTTTTTTGGCTAGGGTTCCCCTTAAAATCCATACCAGACCTCAAGGGTCTGGTATGGATTTTGAGGGGGACCCTACGCATTTTTTTTTTTTTTTTTTTGGCTGGGATCCCCCTTAATATCCATCCCAGACCTGAAGGGCCTGGTTATTGAATTTGGGGGACCCCTACGCTTTTTTTTTTTCATTTTTTTTATTTTTTATCAATGACTTTTTTTTATGAATGAGTTTCAATGAATCACTGTTCTCTGTGTTACGGGAGCCGTGAATTAACATTAGCCGCGAGTGATTTTAAATAGCTTTTTTACTTTCAAAAATGACACTTTGCGCAGAGACAGTTCTAAACACGGGAAACATGCGCCCCTTTACAGGCATACTATAGACACCCCCAGGTACGAAATTTAAAGGAATATTACACTTTTATTGTTTCAATTTAAGCATTATTAAAATCACTGCTCCTGAAAAAACGGCCGTTTTTAAAAAAAAATTTTGCATTGATACATGTCCCCTGGGGCAGGACCCAGGTCCCCAAACACTTTTTATGACATTAACATGCATATTAGCCTTTAAAATGAGCACTTTTAATTTCGAACGTTCGCATCCATTATAACTAATAGGGTTCTAAAGCTCGCACGGACTTTAGGTCCGTTCACGGGTTCTGGTGCGAGCCGAACGGGGGGGTGTTCGGCTCATCCCTAGTGAATATCCATACCTCCCAACTTTTTGAGATGGGAATGAGGGACATCTATTAGCAAAAGTATGTAGGTATAGGACACACCCCCTAAAAGGAGAATTATACAAAAAAAATGATTACTTAAACCCACAAGTCACCAGTACTATTCCTTTATATTGGCTTTTGAAATTTACAAATGCAGGAATTTAGAAATTGGATGAAAGATTTAGCGCTGGGAAACACTTTTTGACAGATAAATAGTGCATTTTTTTTTTACAACTCTATAGATCAGACCAAAATGAGGGACAAATGAGGAGGAAAGAGGGACTTTGTTCCAAATCAGAGACAGTTGGGAGCTATGGAACATCTCATCCTTATAATACCCGCAAAGGATATACCCATTAGTCATGTATTCCTTCCTTCTCATGAACAATAAAACACTAAATTATGCTTTGATAAAAGAAAGTGGAGTGCATTAAATAGTGATCAATTCTGGTGAATGTTTGGTCAACCACAGGCTGTTTGTAGAACAATTATGGCTGAAAAGGAAAAGCCACATATACCATTAATAAAGGTCTGTGGCTGCACTAGTTCAGGATGGGCTCTTATATGCTATAGTGGGAATCGCTTATTCATATGGAAAACATTTAGCTGCTTTTTTTCAGAACTCAGGGGTATGATCTAAGCATATTATATATTGCCTATAAACAGGTCAGGAATTGGTGAAGATCACAGACAATGAAACATATTCATTCAAAGGGAATCAGTGACATTGACAAAATATCTATTAACTAGGGAAATGTGATGTCACAGAGACTGCATTATATCCAATCAGTAGAAACCAATGACATCATTGAAAATGCAACCAATCCATTCACTGGACACAAGTGACATTACTTTGAATGCAGCCTATACATTCATTAGAAAACCAATGAGAGCACTAAAAATGCAGCCTATCTATTTTGCCTATCCATTCACCAGTAACCTCATTGAAAAATGCAGATTATCAGTTGACTATAGATTAGTGACATGACTGATCACTTAAAAGCAGCCTATACATTCACTAGGGGTTATTTGCATTACTGAAAATGCAGCCTTGAGTGACATTACAAATATCCAGCATAACAATTCAAAAATGAGTGCATCTTTTGATTGACTAGAAACAAGAGACACAATAAAAAAATTAATAAATCAGCATATCCATTTACTAGTGACCAGTGACATCACTAAGCAAATAGCCTATCCATTCACTAAAGACCAGTAATATCACTGAGAATGCATCCTATCCAATCACTAAAGACCAGTAATATCACTGAGAATGCATCCTATACAATCACTAAATACCAGTAATATCACTGAGAATGCATCCTATCCAATCACTAAAGACCAGTAACATCACTGAGAATGCATCCTATCCAATCACTAAAGACCAGTAACATCACTGAGAATGCATCCTATCCAATCACTAAAGACCAGTAATATCACTGAGAATGCATCCTATACAATCACTAAAGACCAGCAATATTACTGAGAATGCATCCTATACAATCACTAAAGACCAGTAATATCACTGAGAATGCATCCTATACAATCACTAAAGACCAGTAACATCACTGAGAATGCATCCTATCCAATCACTAAAGACCAGTAATATCACTGAGAATGCATCCTATCCAATCACTAAAGACCAGTAATATCACTGAGAATGCATCCTATCTATTCACTAAAGACCAGAGACATCACTGCATGCAACCTCACCATTAACTAGTTGTAAGTAGGAGTTAGTAACCTGTCCAGGAAGCCCCACCCCAGTAATGCCCCGTACACACGGTCGGAAAGTCCAACGGAAAATGTCCGATCGGACCATGTTGTCGGAAAATCCGGCCGTGTGAGGGCTCCATCAGACTTTTTCCGTCGGAATTTCCGACGGAAAAAATTTGAGATCCTGCTCTCCAATTTTCCAACAACAAAATCCGATCTGACTTTTTCCGATCGTGTGTGGAGAATTCCGACGAACAAAATGCCACACATGCTCACATCAAATTACGAGACCAAAGCTATTGGCTACTAGCCTCTACGTAGTTCCGTCGTACACAACGAACGTCACCATGTTCAGAATGATCGGATTTTCCGACAACTTTGTCCGACCGTGTGTATGCAACACCAGTGTCGGACAAAATCCGTTGGAAAAATTCAGACGGATTTTGTGGTCGGAATTTCCGACCGTGTGTACGGGGGCTAAGTGTAATGGAAGTCGGGCTGTCTATTCCCTAAGGATGGGCTTGGCTAAGTTAGTTGCAGAGGTGGTTGACAGGAAGTGGTAACCTGCAGAGAGCCGTTATGTACTGTAGGTTGCAGAATAGTGATGAGATTTGTCCCTTTGGCTTTGGCTCGAAACAAAGAAGGACAAAAAGTCCACTTCAGGGAACCTACAACAAAGGAAGAGCTGGTTGGCACCCCCTTGTTAAGAATGTATACCGTGCACAGTTGCAGTGGAATTATGGGAAGAACGAAGCTATGTACAGCTTTGTTGAAAGAGAAATGTGCACTCTGTTCTTGTTTACAGTAACATGTTAAAAGGCTGATTGTGTGGACAATCATTAGTTTCATAAGCTGGGCTTCAGCCCAGGACTACATCAGTAGCCAAGTTCCTCCATAACCAAGGTGTCTGGTACGCCATCTTAATCCTGTTGCAAGAGGACGATGGGAAGTGCCCAGGGCCAGCATGGCCATTGTTGGCAGCGAATCAGGGTCCTGCTTACACAGTGACCAGTGACATCACTGAGACTGCGGCCTATCAATTTACTGAAGATCAAGGACATCACTGAATGCCATCTATTCATTTATTAGTGACCGGTGACATCACTGAGAATGCAGCAAATCCGTTCACTAAGGGCTTAGTGACATCACTGAGAATTCAGCAAATCCGTTCACTAAGGGTTTAGTGACATCACTGAGAATTCAGCAAATCCGTTCACTAAGGGTTTAGTGACATCACTGAGAATTCAGCAAATCCGTTCACTAAGGGTTTAGTGACATCACTGAGAAGCAGACAATTCAGTTACAGTAATAGGGGTGTAGTGCCATCACTGAGAAGCAGCCTATTGATAAACTAGAGACTAGCAACATTATTATGAATGCAACTTATCCATTCACTGGAGAGTGGTGACAGTGGTCTGTCTAAAACTAGGTATAGCCAGGCCAACCTTTCAGAAAGTTTCAGTTATAGGAATGGAATTTTATAGGAATGATTTTTTTTGATGGATAATCTTCAGCAAATGTACTAAAAAAAATAATGTATTTGGGAAGCCTGTCTTATCAATTCACTACAAGTTACAGCTTCCATTTTTCTTTTTCAAAGCTTAGTTGAACAAGCTGAAGTTGTAAGCTGATTGGCTACCATGCACAGCTGCACCAGATTTTTCTCTCTCAAGTTTTAGTAAAAAAAAAACATTGTCAAAGATTAAACAAAAATGTGAATATTCTAAATTTTCCAGCAATGTCAAGTCATCTATGGTATCCTGCTGTTAAAGGACTACTGGCCCAAAAAATTTAGAACATGCAGTCCAGTAGAGTTTCTCAATAAAACGTCCCCATTGTTGATTATTCGATCACATTTAATGCATTTTATTCAGTGTTTTCACATTTAATTTGCTAGATGAAGAATATATTCAAGTAGGATTTTTTTTTTCTTTTAACCAAATTCATGGAATAAATAAATAATTTTTGTATTGGGTTCCAGCAAACTCTAACCAAACAATTTCATGCATCTTTATAAAGAGTGAAAAAAGATCAAAGAAACAAAAATCTCAAAAAGTGGAAGTGTTAAATCTCATTTTCTTTAACAGAGAGAGGAAAAAAAATATTGTATTTATTTTGGATCTTGGTAGCCTAAAGCTCTCTGTTGTAAAGCTCAATTTATTTCTTATAGCTAAAGAAAGCCTCAGAGTGTAGGTCATACGTGTACGCATTCTCTGTATAATCTCAGTGCTTTGTATAATGTATCTGCTAAAATATATTTGTTACATGAAGCTTTCTCTATTTCATTGTCTGCAGAAGCATAGGATAGAATATGAATCTCCACAAGAATGGTACTACTCTATATAAAAGAGTATCAGTGAGGATGCATTGGAGTTTGTTGATTTATTTTCACTAAGTAAATACATTATAAAATTATTATTGTAATTGTAGTGATTGCCTAAAGATGTATTTTTTTAAATGTATTTTTATTTGCTTGCTGTTCGCTATTTCATTCACAGATTTTCATGTGTTCCTTCTAGTGGTCATCTATATATCACAAAACATGCATATTATTTAGGTTCTAAAATATACTCCCCTTTCTAGTTCTATACTTTACTTCCAAAATTCAAACATCTAATCCCAGAACCTCAATGAAGAGCCTGGCATTGACTTGTACATTGGTGGAGATGGGTCTTAGTGCTAACCTGGACAGCAGTCAAGGACCTTTATATAGCTTGCAGCTCAAATCATAGCGTTCCATTGGAATCCAGTAACTGCTTTAAAGATTGTTACAGGTACTTGTAGGTTCCTAAGCTCCACCAGTATTGTTGGTCAGTCGTTAGGACCTGTCATGGTCCCTTTAAAGCAGGGGTCTCAAACTGACGGCCCTCCAGCTGTTGTGAAACTACAAGTCCCATGAGGCCTTGCAAGGCTGACAGTTACAAGCATGACTCCCAGAGGCAGAGGAATGATGGGACTTGTAGTTTTGCAACAGCTGGAGGGCCGCCAGTTTGAGACCCCTGCTTTAAAGGGTGCGGCAGTAGGCCTAAATAAAATATAGATAGTTTATTGATTTTCGTGACACACCATAAGGCCCCATCATTAAAATGACCAAGCAGCCAGCACTGGCACTTTTATTGGACAAAGTATGGCAGCTAAACTCCTCATCTCCACTCAAGTGTAAGAAAACATGAGTCACAACGCTTCATACAATCTATATAAGGCTCAGAATCCACTTGTAGCCTTGCTGCCCTCTTAAAGTGGTTGTAAACTCGTACACACCACTTTTACCTACAGGTAAGCCTATAATAAGGCTTACCTGTAGGTACCGTGAATATCTCCTAAACCTGCACCGTTTAGGAGATATTCACTGTATCAGCATGTGTCGACATCATTGGCACATGCGCACTGAAGAAACGGCTCGCTCGTGTCGCTTCTTTAGCTGCTATGCTGTTACCGGCAGCTCCCGCGCGAATGCACAGGAGTGACGTCATCGCGGCTCCAGCCAATCACAGTGCCGGAGCCCATGATACCCGGAAATAACTCCGGGAGACATGACGCCAGCCACAGCGGTGTGCCAGGACTGCCACAGGGGCTTCGTATGCTATGCTATATGCTATATGCTATACCATATTTACAACCACTTTAAGAATGAGTGAATCTGAAAAAAAGCATAAAAAGAGTTTGCACCAGCCTAGTGCATTATCATAAGCACCATTTATTAATAAAACATGTAAAGGGATACACAAAGGTTGTAAATAAGCAAGCTTGTAATAAATCCAATAGAAACAGTCTCTTGGACCTCTATGATCTAGAGATAGCTGTGACTTGAAATGTGTTAGCATTAGTGCAATAATTTTTGTGATGTAGCTACAGTGTCCAAGGTCATAGAGGTCCAAGAGACTGCTATTGCAAGTCCAAGCTTGTCATCAATACAGTAACAGTCTCTTGGACCTCTATACACTAATGCCCCGTACACACGAGCGGAAATTCCACCAGCAAAAGTCTGATGAGAGCTTTTGGTCCAAAAACGCGACCGTGTGTATGCTCTATCGGACTTTTGCTGGCGGAATTCCAGCCAGCAAAAGATTGAGAGCATGTCCTCAATTTTTCAGTTGGAAAAAGTTCCAATTCCAAAGTGTACCAATTCCGACGCGCACAATTCCTACGCATGCTCGGAAACAATTTGACGCATGCTCGGAAGAATTGAACTTAATTTTCTCGGCTCATCGTAGTGTTTTACGTCACCGTGTTCTTGACGGTCGAAAGTTCAGAGAACTTTTGTGTGATCGTGTGTATGCAAGCCAAGCTTGAGCGGAATTCCGTCGGAAAAATCTTGGATGTCGAGAAAATGAAGTTCAATTCTTTCGAGCATGCGTCAAATTGTTTCCGAGCATGCGTAGGAATTTTGTGCTTCGGAATTGGTACAGACGATCAGAATTTCCCATCAGAACTTTTTCCGACCAAAAAATTGAGGACATGCTCTCAATCTTTTGTTGGCTGGAATTCCGCCAGCAGAAGTCAGATGGAGCATAGACACAGTCGTATTTTCGGACCAAAAGCTCTCATCAGACTTTTGCTGGTGGAAATTTTGCTCGTGTGTACGGGGCATAAGAGACCTTAGCAACATCACACAAACCATTGCAAGAATGCTAACGTGTTTCAAAAATATACTCTCTATTTCAGAGCTATCTTTAGAGGTATCTCAAGACACTGTTTCCATTGTATTTATTATAAGCTTGTGTGTTTCCCACCGTTGGTTGTCTCTCTTTACATTTTTGCTAATAAATGGTGCTTACATGGGCGTCCGCAGGTAGGTGCAAGGGGGGTCAAGTGCCCCCCCCTGGAGTCAGGGATCGGATCTTAAATTCAGCACAGTTGTGTCTCTATCGAGGTGCCGCACCCGGGTGCCACCCACCAGTGGGGTGAACCATTAAGGTTCTGTCAAGTGTAGTGTGACTTTGGGCTCTTTTCCCTGCTCAGTCCAGCAGAGAACTTGGCGGTGCTGTGACGGAAGAATGGCTAGCTGCGGGCTATCAGAGGTTTCCCCCGCTCGCCCCACCCATTCTTCTGTCAGGTAGAAGAGACGGCGGCTCTCACCAGGTTCCCCACCCAGCTTCCTGCCCTGCTCCGTTCCTTCCCTATTGGCCATAACTGAGGGCCAATCAAAGGCGACTAGGAGAGGCAAGCTTCATGGGACAGGTAGTCCCAAAAGATTGGCGGCTCCATTTTCCACAGGGAGGAGGCTACAGCTCGATCAAGAGAGAGATTGAGAGACTGCAGCCTGGAAAGATGCTGTGGGAGAGAGTGCTACAGGATGAGGAGTGTGCTGGGCGGAAGCCAGAGAGAGAGCCTGCCAGGGCCACAAAAGAGAGTGATGCTGTCCAGCACCACCAGAAAGAGAGCCACACTGGCCAGCACCACCAGAGAGAGAAAGACTGAGCCACTACCAGGGTACAGACATGCTACACTACTGACCAGTGTCGAGCCTTGGGAACCCAGAGTGAACGATCGTCCAGCCGGAGTGATCACTGCTGTAGTTTCGCTGGGTTTGGTAAGAGAGCCTGTTGGCCATTACCCGTTACTTATCCTAGGGACTGTAATACGTCTGCAGACTCTGACCATAATAATGTGATAATGACATTGTCAAAAAGGGGCGGTGCACCCCCCGTGCTGTAGTTTCGCTGGGTTTGGTACTACCAGGGTACAGACATGCTACACTACTGACCAGTGTCGAGCCTTGGGAACCCAGAGTGAACGATCGTCCAGCCGGAGTGATCACTGCTGTAGTTTCGCTGGGTTTGGTAAGAGAGCCTGTTGGCCATTACCCATTACTTATCCTAGGGACTGTAATACGTCTGCAGACTCTGACCATAATAATGTGATAATGACATTGTCAAAAAGGGGCGGTGCATGGGTGACCCTAAAATTATGCCCCCCCCTGAAAAAAGTTCTGCGGATGCCCATGGGTGCTTATGATAATGCACTAGGCTGGTGCTCCCTCTCTTTTTGCTTTTCAGATGGTGGAGATTTGCAAGTCTTCAAGTCAAGGGAAAATCAGGTCCAAATAAGGAAGTCAATCTAAATCTAAAGAAGGGCACTAAAGGCTTTCTAGTCAAACCAAGTATCATGTGGTGTCTTCTGTTAATTTGCATCTCTAGCCAAAACCTTTTAATTTAATTGTAGATAACATAGGTAGTGAGAAAAAATCCCCCTAAAGCAAATCCAATCTAAGACAGTTGTAACCAGAACAGTTGAACCCACTGGAAGCTTTTACAGCCCCTCTTGTGTTTGGTAATGACAGCAATATTTTCGATTTCCCATCACTTTCTGGATTTTGGGGCAAAAAGAGAAGACGACCCTACCCAGCGTGGATAAAAGCAGAGATAAAATGCTGACAAGGGGTTTCCTACTCTATCCAAAACTGGAAGAAATAAAAAGTTTGGATAGAGATGCACTTCACATAGGACATTTTTACTTTTAATAATTTAATAGAGAATACAAGCTCAGTTTAACTTTTTTTCAATATGTAAAATAAACCAAAAAAAATATTATTTTCTTTTTAGAAATAAGTGTATTTTAATTATACAATAAAAAAGGTTAAAACAAAATCCCCTTGAATCTAATTGTTAGACTAAATAAAAATAAGTTTCAAGTTTTGATTTCTTATTGTGTCAGTTAGAGAACATTCTTCCGCTGCAACCGGCGACATTAAACGTGTCAAGAGGCCGCCTGTAAAATAAATGTCTGGGGCACCTTCATAAACAAAAATCTTATTTCCATAATTCATACAGCTGGCTGCCATTTATTGGCACGTCAGGTGCAGCGGGGACATGGCAGCAACATTAACATGTACAGCATCATTTGTCAACACTGCAACAATGTAAGCAAATCGTTCAGAAGCAATACAGATTTACTGCTGTCCCTGCCAGCTGCTAATTATGCTGTGCTGTGGCCGCTTTTATTGGAGTATGACAAAAGGGGGAATAGTTCCTCGCTTATATAGATGGAACATATAGGGAGAATTCAAGCAGCGGTCAAACAAGAGGAGAGTCTTCTCTGTGTTTTTGGCGGTCCTTCCCTTTTTATTTAGTAGGAGGAACAGAAAGAAAACCTGTATATAGGGACTTATTTATAAGAGTTAAAGCTAATATTTTATTTTTCTTGTGAATGATAGTTTCTGGTGGATTTTCCTGGTATAAAAAGCTGTTGTGGTGATTTTGGCATAATTAAACTAGGGTCAAAACTACCCAGGAAAATCTATTTGTACGAAAACTTCGCCAATTTATAATATACTGTATCAGGTTCACTCTGCCATTTTATGTTAACAGGTAACTTTGTATATATACAAAAAAAAAGCCCAAAATTTGGCAGTGAACATATTTGGTTAATGATGTCACTTGGTATGCACATCACCTTGTTTACAATTTAAAACGAGCTGGCAGGCGGAATGGTTGCAGCAGCCAGAGGTTTGGGCAGGTGAACAGGCCAAATATTACCATTTATCTTGCCTATTTAGCGAATTGAGAACAGCTTGGGTTCAGGTCAAACACATGGTCGACCTGAACCTAAAGCTCATCTCTATTTTTCACAATTGACTAGATCTACATCGCTGGACTTTGGATTTACAATTTCAATATTTATTATTGGCATTTTTTTGGTGAATGAGTAACAATGGGTTATATGTGCCTATACTCATTTATGTAAGGCTGAATATCTTGGGGCCTTTGTATTTATGTTCCCCTCCACATCCCTCCACATCCACTGGGCTAGGGATGGGGGATGGGGACCCTGTCCCTATCAAAATAGGCACAAGGTGCCTTGCAAGGTTCCCTCCCAATGTTGTGGGCATGTGACCTGTTATGGTTTAGAAAGGGGGCCGTACAATTGCCCCCCCCCCCCCCTCTTTCTAGGCCACCCTGTTTCATTCCAAATCATCTTACATTTACGCATGCATTTACTTAAACTGTAGTTACACCCATTAGCATTTTTCTTCACACAGATCCATGGGAATGCCAACGCAGCTTAATGCAGCTTAGAAGGTCAACTGAAGGTCAAATGCACCTGTGAAGGAACTCGAATGGAACTCTTAGCCATCTTAAATTGGTCTCAAAAGCTAGGCAAATGCAAGTAAATGCATTTGCCCATCTACCTGTACACAAGTAACAACAAAGCCTGGGGAATGCC
Source organism: Lithobates sylvaticus (assembly GCA_028564925.1). Classification (NCBI taxonomy): domain Eukaryota; kingdom Metazoa; phylum Chordata; class Amphibia; order Anura; family Ranidae; genus Lithobates; species Lithobates sylvaticus. The sequence continues at coordinate 39,504,161 of CM053031.1, forward strand.
CTGGAAAAACCCAAGCCTACTTACCAACCAGCTCACAGACAACCAAATTAACCTGTCAAACAGTATGCGTTAAAAACAGGGGTTTAGTCCGCACACATTTGCAAACACATGCGTAAGCCACAGAGCCTCGTCACGGCACCCTAGTATCTGTGGTCCTAACATTAAACTATGAGTGTCCCCACAGTGGAGGCACATGCCCACCATAATAGGAGCAAATTCTCTCCCCAATTCAAACCCCTTCAAATGCGTTTTTTTCTCCCCCGCCACAATAGCTTAGTGATTCTGCGATTGAGGAGATTGTGTGGGGGTTTGAGAGCTTGCCCCTGTGATGGTGGGGGTGAGGAACAGGAACAGCTAAAGTGTCTTAGTTATGTCCTACCAACAAGGCAGGATGGGGGCAAGCCATCTCTTTTCAACCAGGCTTTGGGAGTTGGGTAAATGGCCTACACCTGTAACAAGGGCATTATCACATAGTCAAAGCTGTACAGTTCCCTTTAATCCACAGATGCCCCTTACCTGCATAGGCAGTTTTATAGTAAAGGTGAACTAATCCTTGAATTATTAATTAATAAAGTTAACATAGCCGTGACAATTGTTTCCAGTTCAGTAAAATTAAATTTTAAATAAGATCAAAAATTACAATTATATGGCTAAAATAAAAATACTTAACGTGAAAATTAAGTTCTGCTAGATCACTTCAGGCTGGTCCCTTTTGCAGGTATAGCTATGTAAAACATTAAAAATAGGTGCCTATACTGTTAAAAATTCAGTAATATACACTGTCTCACCCTGCTCTGCACATGCTCAATTGCTCTCTATTTCTAGGCAATGCTCAGTTTGTAGAGGCCAATCTGCTGACAGACCTAATGCAAAATTAAACCCTCCTATCCTTTACAGCAAAGGAAGCTGCTTCTGTTTGAACTGCAACTACCTTGGTGTTGCCCATGTAACCAGTTATGACACCCGCCATTTGATAGTTTGACAGTTTGGTTGAAAGTACAAGCAAATGTGACAGTTATGCTGCGTACACACGAGCGGAATTTCCGACAGAAAAAGTCTGACGGGAGCTTTTCATCGTATATTATGACCGTGTGTATGCCCCATCTGACTTTTTACGTCGACAATTCTGACGGACCTAGAAAGGGAACATGTTCTATATTTTTCTGACGGAACCAATTCCTATTGGGAAAAACCCTTGTCCGTATGCTGTTCCGATGTACTAAAAACGATGCATGCTCTGAAGCAAGTACGAGATGGAAGCTATTGGCTACTGGCTATTGAACTTCCATTTTCTAGTCCCGTCGTACGTTTTGTACATCACTGCGTTCTTGATGGTCTGACTTTGGTGTGACCGCGTGTATGCAAGACAGCTGGAGCGGAATTCCGTCGGAATTCCGTCGGAAAAACCTTCAGAGTTTATTCCGACGGCAAAACTGGGCATTAGAAATCCTCGCATTCCAGCAATGTAACTGTTTTTTTAAACTGTTAAATCAATGGGTTTAGTTACGCTTTATGATTTACTGCTGTTCAGGGACTCTGGGCTTCATCAAAATGGCAGTCTCCTCCAAGAAGTAATAGGAGAAATGCTGGAAGCAATTAACAACACACACTCATTTTTGGTAGTGCAATTATTCATGTGGAATGTATGTTCCTTGTTAAAGAACAATTTTTTTTATCAAGTTGTTATGGGTAAAATTCCACTTTAAAGTGGTACAAAACCCATCAATTTGACTTTTCCCCAAAACAGTTACTTTCAAGGCATGCCATAAATGATAACTGTCACAATTGCTTGCGATCTCTACCAAACTGTTTAACTATCATAGGGCTGATGTCATAACTGATCACATGTGCAGCACCATGGCAACTGCAGATCAAACAAAGGCTAGGATGGCAGCTTCCTTGGCTGGCTTCCTTAGCTGGCTTGGCTGCCTTCCTTGGCAGCTTCCTTGGCTGGCTTGGCTAAGGTGAGGAGGGTTTAGTTCTACTTTAACCTTGTGTTTAAGCTTTTTGAATTGTGGCTTTAGAGCATCCATTTTCAACCAGGCTCCAGTGGAACCCTATGGTTCCTTTAGAGGTTGCTAGCAGTTCCTTGAGCTGTAGATGATTGACCTAACATCTGATGGAGCCTCCCTAGTTCTTAGTCCAACACCTTTTGGCAGAGCCAACGGCATGGCACCAATAATCTTTTTTAAGTGTCTGTCATGCCGCGTACACACGACCGAAAATTCCACCAGCAAAAGTCCAATGAGAGCTTTTGATCCGAAAATGCGACCGTGTGTATGCTCCATCTGACTTTTGCTGGTGGAATTCCAGCCAGCAAAATATTGAGAGCATGTTCTCAATTTTTCGGTCAGAAAAAGTTCTGATAGTCTGTACCAATTCCGACGCGCAAAATTCCTACCCATGCTCGGAAACAATTTGACGCATGCTCAGAAGCATTGAACTTAATTTTCTCGGCTTGTTGTAGTGTTGTACGTCACCGTTTTCTTGACGGTAGAAAGTTCAGAGAACTTTTGTGTGACCGTGTGTATGCAAGACTAGCTTGAGCGGAATTCCGTTGGAAAAACCATCCAAGATTTTTCCGACGGAAATTCCGCTCGTGTGTATGCGGCATAAGAGTAGCATTCTGATCACCACTGTAAAAAAAGGCATTCGTTCCTGATCATCAATGTGAGGGACATTCTTCACTCTGACCCTAATTACTTTATTTTAGCTGGGGCTCCCCAAGACCCGAAAACTATTTCAAGGGTTCCTTCAGGATACAAAGGTTCAGAAAGGCTGCTTTAGAATCATTAATGTGCATAGGGCTATTCCACAAAAGGAGAGCTGAAAGAAGTCCTGGCCCACCAATATATTAAATGTACTTTTTTGGAGCCATTCTTTAAACCATTCACTTCCTCCAAAAAAATCTAAATTAAAGCTTTTCCTTTAGCAAACTTATATTATTTTCTCCTCCATTGTACGCGGCTTAGCGGCGATACTCTTTTAACAAATAATATTCCTGCCGGCATTGCTTTCTTGAAATGCGATACATCCGACATTAGACGCCGGTAAGAATATTAAACTGGCGCAGTAGCTGCATCTAATTTTCTGTGATGTGTCATTGTGATGTGCCTACAAGTCTGTATCAATCGGCATTTTTTTGTTAATTTAGTGTAGTCCTTTGCTACAGTCAATGAAAAAAATTCATGTTCATCTAAACAGATTGAAATGGCTGCAAGCTGGCACGGAGCCCTAAGTGAGTCATGTGAAGTGGAGTTTTTTTTATTTTTTATATCAGTTATGTACATGTACAGCCTCTGAGACAAGAGGGTCTCTGTACTGTCCCTGGCTTGGGGACGCACCTCAGGCAATGTTGCAGCATAGAAACAATGGCTGTGACACCGCCACTATACTTCATGACACACAGATCTGTGTCCATGCTCATGGGAATTTTGCGGAAGAAGCAACCTGTTTACATGCAGCTGAAGACCACCTGTGGAAGAAAACATCAAATTAAGACAGACTCATGCTGATTCTTTCACAGTTAAAAGGCTTCTTACATATATATATATATATATATATATATATATATATATATATATATCTTTAAAACCTGGAAAAATATATAAATACATAAAAAAATATATTTTCTCAGCATGGCACCTGTAGATACTGACCTGCTGTTCAAAGTGTTTTGTAACCCCGTCAGTGCTAATGCAAGATATGGAGATAGTGTTGATGTCTGGCCTATGCTTTGGAGCGCTGTGCTTTTATAAGAAGACTTTGTTTTTTTTTCCCATTTCGCAATTTCGTAAATATATTGTCCGTGGAAACAAAATGAACATACCTATTGTTACAAAGTATATGTTATTACATCATTAATATAGGTATTTATATTAGGGCTGTGGAAATTAAAGATTATTCATTGACTAATCGTACATTTTTTTGATTGATCAAAATTCTTTTGATCGGTACTCACCTCTCCGCCAGCTTCCGGGTCTTCAGGGAGTTCCGTCGGAGATCCAGTGACGTCACGGACATCGACTTCACCAGACTCCTCCCCCCTTCCCCAAGTGCCTCTGTCTGCTAACGAAGGGAAGGGGGGATGAGTCCGGTGACGTCGAAGTTCTGATGGAATGTAACGCGTACGGAGGAAGAGCTATGCATGACGTCACCCGCTGCTGCCCTACGGAACTAACACGATTGTCGGCTTTACATGCTGTGTCTTTATCATCTTTATGTGAGTAGTTTGTGTTTGAACACAAAAATTAAATCTAATGCCGCGTACACACGAGCGGACTTTTCGACGGACTAGGTCCGACGGTCTTTCCGACGGACTTTCGACGGAGTTTCGACAAACTTTTCGAATGAACGGACTTGGCCACACACAATCACACAAAATTCTGACGGATCCGAACGTGATGACGTACGACCGGACTAGAATAAGGAATTTCATAGCCAGTAGCCAATAGCTGCCCTAGCGTCGTTGTTTGTCCGTCGGACTAGCATACAGACGAGCAGATTTTTCGATAGGAACTGGGTCCGGCAGAGTTCCGGCGGTAAAATTTAAAACATGTTCTAAAGTCCGTCAGAATTTTCGACAGTAAAAGTCAGATGGAGCCCACACATGATCGAATTGTCCGACGGATTCGTTCTGTCAGACCTTTGCTGTCGAAAAGTCCTCTCGTGTGTACGAGGCATTATACTTAAGCGGTGAGCACTTAGATCTTTTCTTTCTACCCATGACCTGGCGTCCTTGCTGAGATCTAAGGAGACGTGAGAGAAGTTTATGGTCCGTGTTAACCCTTTTAATACCCGCTTGCATGACCACCTGTTTGCACAGGGTCCACACCATAAGGTAAGAGTGATTAGTTAGACCGGAGGTGGAGGGATTGTCACGCTACTGTGGGAAAAAAATGACTTACGTTAGTGCTACAGTTTGAATTTAAAACGTATTTGTGTGAACTGTGAAGTTAAGTCATGGATTGTGGAAACTAACTAGTATCGGGTGATTGTATATAGCGTATACCACATTTACCACTGACTAATGCAGAGTTGCAATGCAAGGAGATCAGCTAAAAGTAGTTGGATCTGTATGTGCATTATAATTAATCGAAATTAGTCGATTAATCGATTAAAAAAAATCGATTAATCGAACACGAAAATTTTAATCTGTGACAGCCCTAATTTAAATAGCACTGACAATTACACAGTGCTTTATATACGGTACATTCATATAAGTCCTTATCATATGCATACATACAGTACACGTGTAGGCAGGTTGAGGTTGCTTCCACCTTGTGGCCCACTTAAGATTGTTGCTCTTTGAAATCCTCCCAGGAAGGAGGATGACTTCCTTCCTGGCAGGATCCCATAAATATGGTAGGAGGAGCTGTGGAGACAGATAGAGCCCTTACTATGGAAAGGGTTGCCATGTGAGAAATGAGCACCTAAAGACAGTGACTTTTATACCGTCATCCCCTTGGTGGGGGTTTCCCCAGAGATGGGCTCATCGATGCATCACCAGACTTTAAGAGACATGATGGTAATTGGAAGAAGAATGTTGTGTTGGGGTCCAAGACCTGTATTGGCTGCATCACACTTTCATATTCAACTATGAAGAAGTTCATCTAAATGTGGCCTTGCGTGTGCAGTTATTCAGGTATCGCAGTAAATGAGATAAGAGAGAGAACAAGAGTTATCAGTGATGTAATCTGGGAGTGAGGAGGTAAGGTCACACAACCTGGAGGGTGGAAAGGAGGTCCGGTCTCTGGTCACTAGCCGCACATCAAACGAGACGGGGAGAGAGTGAGAATTATACGGCGAGGTCTGGGATGCCCGGAAGGTTAGTCTACATTAGGAATACTTTGGCTGCTCACTGTGGCCACATGTGTGGCAAACCATCACCCACTAACACACATACACACATACTAGAGACAATTTTAGACAGGAGTCAATAAACCTACAAGCATGTCAATTAAGCGGTACTTTACATACTGTACATTTACATCAGTCCCTGCCCTCAAGGAGCTTACAATCTAATGCCGCGTACACACGGTCGGAGTTTTCGACAACAAATGTTCGATGGGACCTTGTTGTCGGAAATTCCAACCTTGTGTAGGCTCCATCAGACATTTTCCGTTGGAATTTCCGACACACAAATTAGAGATCTGGATCTCAAATTTTCCGACAACAAAATCCATTCTCGTAAATTCCGATCGTGTGTACACAATTCTGACGCACAAAGTTCCACGCATGCTTGGAATCAAGCAGAAGAGCCGCACTGGCTATTGAACTTCATTTTTCTTGGCTCGTCGTACGTGTTGTACGTCACCGTGTTCTTGACGTTCGGCATGTCAGACAACATTTGTGTGACCTTGTGTATGCAAGACAAGTTTGAGCCAATATCCGTCGGAAAAAAAACATGGATTTTGTTGTTGGAATGTACAGGAGCCAATTAACCTACCAGCAAGTCCGTGAAGTGTGAGAGGAAACCGGAGTACCCGGATGAAACCCAATCTAAGCATAGTGAGAACATGCAAAATCCATGCAGATAGTGTCCTAACTGAGGTTCAAACCAAGAAATCCAGAGCTGCAAGGCATAAGTGCTAACCACTAAACCATGTACATGAGGGAAGCTAAACCCATTTGTTATCCAAGGTTGTCAAATCACAGAAGACCAAAAGACAGGGCTGTGCAACTTTCACTGGAGCTAATGTTTACAGTACAATGTGTGTGTGAAAAATGTCCTCCTCTCTCAAACCTGGTTACTCCTGCTGTACCCTCTACAACAGGTGCAGGGGACTCATAGAGCCATCCGCACTCCGACACATGAACAGAAGGAGAAAACTCTCTGCCCCTATCTCTACGTGCAAGTCCTTTTGGGTGAAATGCATCAAGGAGGAAGTCCTGAGGTCGGGGAATGCAATAGTGATTGTTGGCTTTAAATAAATTGGAACCTACGTAATGACATGTGTGCAGAGAGCTTCCATCTTCTGTTCATTATGTTTTTAGAAATTGTAGTTGCAGCAAATATCATAAACTCCAGCGGACACCCTTCTAGCTTCAAAGAGCATTAGAAAGATGCAAGAGAGTTCTTAGATCAAATTGTGTATGGCACACCACACATACAATCCAATATACGAAGAACGATCAGCACACTATTTTAGTAACGTAAATAGGAACACAGAAACAGAGAAAAGTAATGGCAGAAACAGGACCAAGTGGTCCATGGCGTCTGCCTCTTTTTTTATTATTATTTATACTTGTTTTTGTATTTATTTATTTTTTTCTGTTAACTTTTTTGCTTGAGTATAGATCTATGTTTGTCTCAAGCATGTTTGAATCCACATAACGAATAGTGGGATATTTTTTTATTGCCTGGTACACACGATCAGAACTCTCGCCGGAAAAAGCTCTGATGGTTTTTCCAACGAAATTCCGCTCAAACTATCTTGCCTACACACGGTCACACCAAATTCCGACCGCCAAGAACGCAGTGACGTACAACACTACGAAGAGCCGAGAAAAAATTTAGTTTAATGCTTCCGAGCATGCGTCGAAATGTTTCCGAGCATGCGTAGGAATTTTGCACGTTGGAATTGCTACAGACGATCGGAATTTCGGATAGAAATATTTTCCGTCTGAAAAATTAAGAACATGCTCAACAATTCGGCCAGCAAAATTCCGATGGAGCCTACACACAGTCGCATTTTCCGATGAAAAGCTCTCATCTGTCTTTTGCTGGCCGAAATTTCGATCATGTGTACGCGGCATTAGGTGATGCATAAATGTCCTGCTGTTCATTTTACTAAAATGGCATACTGGTGATACTTTGTATATTGTATTGTATCTGTGGTGGTGCCATCTGCCAACCATCTAAGAACCCTATGTCTTCTGAAGGTTTGTGAATCTGGAAGAAGTGCACTGGAGCAGCAGGATGTCCCGCTGTGATACTCCTGAACAGCCAGCAATTTATAAAAGATATGTCATAGGAGGAAACAGCCAGGAAAAAAAGTTCTGTGGCCCTCCTGTAATCAGCAGAGCAGCACATGGGGGCCTCTGCAGGTTGCAAATTTCATTGCTTCCCCCTGTCTTCTGGCAGCTTCTTGAATTTAGTGGGTGGGAGAATCAAATAAGCAGCCTGAATGTTTATGCAGCTCAAACCAATCCCTGGCGAGGTGCACCCAGATGGTGGTTGGGGAGTGTATAAATAGTTTGGAGCCCTAGAGAGCACCGCTCTACCCCAGGAGGAGAGGTTTCCAGCCAAAAGGGCTGCTGCCCTTCCTGGCAGTTTAACTGAAGATCCTTTGATGTCTTATCGAGGTCCCAGCTGTGCATAGGCCTTTCCTGTTGCTAATTCTTTGAGAGCTGGAAGAGGGGTTTCACTGAAGATCTAGTCTGGAGGCTCCACTGAGGAAACTGTCTGCCTAGGTCTTTAGAGACACTCGCTCATCCATGGCTTTATGGACCTTGTTTGTGCACTGATGTGCAGTCATGTTGGAACAGGAATGGGCCATCCCTAAACTGTTGCCACAAAGTTAAGAGGCTGAAATTGACGCCTTAAGAGTTCCCTTCACTGGAACTAAGGGGCCAAACCCAACCCCGGAAAGACAACCCAACACCATAATCCCCCCAGCACCAAATTATTTGGCCAATTGCACAAACCAAGGTCCATAAAGACATGGATGAGCGAGTGGGGTGGAGGAATTTGACTGGCCTGCCTCAACCCGATAGAACACCTTTTGTATGAATTAGAGTGGAGACTGCGAGCCAGGCCTTCTTGTGTGCCTGACCTCACAAATGCGCTTCTGGAAGAATGGTCAAACATTCACATAGACACACTCCTAAACCTTGTGGACAGCTTTCCCAGAAGAATTAAAGCTGTTATAGCTACAGAGGGTGGGCCAACTCAATATTGAACCCTACAGACTAAGACTGGGATGCCATTAAAGTTCATATGTGTGTGAGACCCCTTTCACACTGGCGGTTTTCAGGCACTTTAGCGCTGGAAATAGCCTCTGCTAAGTACCTGAAAACTGCCCTCTATTCATTTCAGTGTGACTTTTCACACTGGGGCGGTGCATTTGCGGCTCCAAAAATTCCTGCAAGCAGCATCTTTAGGGCAGT